>JAQIUQ010005616.1:0-29087 GCA_030378365.1 Hybognathus amarus | reverse complement strand
CCCGCAATGTATTGCTATGTGACGCTTCTATCATCAGCCTGTCACGAGGGAGAGGACCAGAGAGAGACAGGGCCACTCATTTCATACACTTAACGTCCACGCCAAATGGCCAGCACTTATACCGATTCCGCCGAAATGGAGGACACGTTCCAGCCCAGGGGTCACCTTCAGCGGGGAGAATGGGAGGGGAAAAAAAAGGCATGAAAAGATAAAAGAAATGTGTATTGATTTGTGTAATTGAGGGGGAGTTTGAGAGGAAAATGTATCTGTTGTAGACTAGAGAAAGGGGAGAAGGTTTATGACTTTAAGAGAAGAACGTACCATTCAACTGGAACGCGCAACAATTTGATTCGGGAAAGTGTACTTTAAGCTGAGCTGATGTTTTTTGACAACCAATCGTCATTTAAAAGTAATGCTGAGCGTCTAAAAGTGTATCTCAATTGATGGCCACGAGCAAAACACATTAGTAGCTTGTCCTGGTCCTTTTTTCGGCCTCGTTTGTACACGTATATGTGCGTGCACATAGACATTAGCCTCTTATTCTCCCTCTAAGGCCTCCCAAATAAAAAACACACTCACATTATGTTTGTGTAATCAGCTTAGCTTAAAATAGTGGGGAGGGGGTTCGGTGCTAATGCAAAAGGGCCTTGATGTGCCTCACTCAGGTTAAGTAATAAAGTGACACAGACACAGTCTTTTAAATGAGACTGGCCCTCTTTAAATCAGAGCGCACTAGCCCCGAGTGCCTCTCCTCAGGAGTTAGATCTCATTATAGGGCAGGCTTGGGCCTTTAGTTGGCTGCTTTGAGCTGAGATCTGCCCCCATCTCCCTAACTGCATGCCTACCAAGCATGTGTAATCCACTTGCTAATGCGTCTGTACCGCCAGCGGCTACAGATAAGATGCTATTCGAGCAGGGGGGTGCAGGGGTTGGGCAGGATTGGGTCCTGGGTCCGCTTTTGTTTTAGAAACATTGCTGGTAGGGTCAGTGAGGACAGGGGAAATTAATTGGCACTTCAGTTTAAAGTTTGTAATGGATGGAGGAAGGGATTTTTCTGCTCAATTGGACAGAGGGCTGTTATTGAAGATATTTTCGGTTGTTTCATAAGTATTTGCTGATTGAAGTGAATGTTCTTATGTCGTGTTCAAAGTTAATCTCCAAACTCCTCTCAGCATCGATGTGGAGTTTCTGTGTCTGTTTATATTTCATAATCTATAACGCAAAACATATTCCCTTTCCCTTATTCCCCTTGGATCCCAGTGTGAGATGATGATATGCTGGTGTCAATACTTAGGCTTTTGTAAGATTTTTCTCCAATGATGATTTTTTTGTAATGAAATTAAATTTTCTTCGCATTTTTTCCACTTTGCAATATTACAGAAAAACTTTTTTCTTTAGAAAAATAACATTTCCAACAAGCTGAAAATTATACAGCTGTAATTTTATAAATTCATGAACTTTCAATGTCACCTTACCTGAAAACTCTTGCTCTGGGCCAGCGGGCTGTTCTTGATATCGATCCTTGATCAGAGAGACCATGAAAGGCCATGTTGGGTTGACAAGGTTGATATTTGATATGATGGTTCAATGGCATGAAAACCAGAACTGAACCAAGCTCAAACCAGAATGTATGCTACTGTTCCAAAGTTTGAAGTTGTTAAGATTTTGTCTTATATCTTTATAAATATATATAAATATACATTTATAAAATATAAATCTATATACACATTCCCAGTCAAAAGTTTTAGATCGGTAAGATTTTTTATGTTTTTAAAAGAAGTCTCTTCTGCTCACCAAGGCTGCAATTATTTGATAAAAAAACTGTAATATTTGAAATGTTATTACAATTTAAAACAGCGGTTTTCTATGTGAATATAAAGCAAAGCTGAATTTACAGCATCATTTACGCCAGTCTTCAGTGTCACATGATCCTACAGAAGTTATTATAATATGATGCTCAAGAAACATTTATGATTATTATCCATGTTGAAATCCATGGTTTTTTTGCAGTTTTATTTCAGGATTCTTTGATGAATAGAAAGTTCAAAAGAACAGAATTGATCTGAAATGGAAAGCTTTTGTAACATTAATCACTACCATTCCAAAGTTTTAGGGTCAGTAAGTATTTTTATTTTTTATTTTGTGGGAAAGAAATGAAGGATGAGTTAAATTGATCAAAAGTTACAGTAAAGACATTTATAATGTTTGAAAAGATTATATTTAAATAAATGCTTTCTTTTGAACTTTCTATTCATCATAGAAATTTTGGGGGAAAAATGGTCACAAACTATTTTCATGATTGAAAATAACAATTTATTTATTTATTGAGCATAAAATCAGCATATTAGAATGATTTCTGAAGGATCATGTGACACTGAAAACTGATGTGTAATCAGCAACAGTAATGATGTTGAAAATTCAGCTTTCAAATTACCTTTAAAAATTTATTAAAATAGAAAACGTCTCAAGGTTCACGAGCTGTAACTATAGTTCGCTGAGAAAGGGAATGAGACGATGCGTCAATTCGCTTTGGGGACGCATTCACACCGGGGCGATTCCCAAAGCGATTGATGCATCGCGAGTTCCCTTGATAGGAAACAGTCATTTTAAATTGTGCATAACATTTCACAATATTACTGTTGTCATCTTTTTTATTTTTTAGTGAGCAGAAGAGACTTCACTTAGAAAACATTAAAAATCGTACTGATCTAAAACTTTTAACCGGTAGTGTATATATAAATAAATATATATTTCTTTTTCAAGAAAGTTTGTTCTCTCAATGCAACATATATTTGATAGTAATACAGTAAAAACTATTTAAGAATTTTTTTACTATTACAATATTTTAAAATGTATTCTTGAAAAAAAAGTGTTTATTATCGGATGATCCTTCAGAAATCATTATAATATGCAGATTTTTGAATTTATTTAATGCATTCTTTAAAATAAAAATAATTTGTAATATTACTGTTCACTTTGATTAATTAAATGCATCATTGAATTAATTATATTATTTTTCTCTCTCTTTACCGACATAGTCTTGACTGGGACATAGTCTTAATTTATCTTTTATCAGAGTAAGGTACAGTTTTCCCCTTCTGACAAAGAAAAAAAAATCAGTCTAGAAATGATTCAAAGAAAGAATGTTTATTCCATATGCTATAGCTTTATTATTCTGAATGTAAAAAGAAAGACACAAACAGTACAGCAAGTCCTCTCCTCCACTGAGATATGGACGACATGTTCCTTGCAACATTCTTCCCGAAATGTATGTTGCTTCCAGTCGCGCGGGATAATTGAAGCCGCCGAGCTAGCCATACGGGTAAGAGGATGGTCATCGTTGGATGAAGAAGATGACAACCTTGTGTTTGTCTGGTACGATGCGAAGCGCAGTGCGCAGCCGGGGTAACTGAGTCTGGTAATGACCCTTCACAGACCCTTTATTATTTATGATGGAGTCTCTTGTAACACTGACCAGTACCAAATGCATAACCCCCTGTCCTCTCTGCCTTATAGCATCCCTTTGAAACCAAAGATTGAGGATGACCGAGACAGGAGTGACTGCGTATATATGAGGGGGTAGAGGAATGCTAGCTGCTTGCGTCCAGCAATCCACAGAAGTTTTAAATGTGATTTTTTTTTTTTTTGTCAGAGGCATCCTTCCTGTCATATTTAAATATGTGGAACAGACACCGGAGGGTGTTTCGCTTCTTCTGACGGTGATGGAGCTGCCAGAGCTCCAAAAAAGCTCCCAGATCTTTCACAGTGCAACCTTCATTTTGTGCTAAGACAGGTTGGAGGATCACCCTTGCGCAAGGGGAGTCGAGAGATTGGCCACGCTCGGCGCTCCGATTGCTTGTGTTTATGATGATGTCTATTGACTTGCTGCCGAGTGACCTGGGAGAGAAACGAGATGACTGCTTAGGATGAGCATGAGAGACTTCAGTCTGTAGTATGCTGGTATACATGAACACCGAGAGGTGGAAGAGTGAGAAGAAGCAGGCAATCGAGGGTTTACAGACATCTGTTTTTTCAGGATCTTTCTGAACATCAATACATTTATTTACATGTTCCATTCAAAACCCCACACTGACTTACCTTCTTGAGTTTTTTAGTGGAAGGAGTAGTTCACCCAGAAATGTAAAATGATTGACCCTAATGTCTTTCAAAACCTATATGACTTACTTTCTGTAGAAAACAAAAAGGAGATGTTTAGCAGGACGTTCACGCTGCTCTTTTCCATACTATGAAAGTAAATGGTGAGCAAGATTTTTAAGGTATAGTGACCCAAAACTAGTCACCCGCATGTCGTTCTAAACTTGAATGACTTTCTTTCTTCTATTGATATTTCTGTCAGGACCGCTATTGTCAAAGATGATTGACAATGTCAATTAGCATACATTTTGGACTGGCAGAATAGTTCTGTTTTGGACAAGAACTCCCACCCATACATGCAGCTTAGCATGGATAAGTGGAAGGAACGCAGTGATAACCCCCTTACGCCGCCTTCACACTGGCAGTTGAAATCCTCTCGAAACGACCTGAAGTAATTCGCTGCGTTTACATGCAGCCAATAAAACCGGGGAAAACACAGCACAGCATACTTTTGGAGCGAGTTAAGTAACGTTACCAGCATCTAAGCGCAAACAAAGGCGATCGCTATCTGCCCCGAACTATTCATTATCCACATGCTGCTGTTGTTGTTGTCTTTGGATGCAGGAAGAAGAATCGGAAATGACGCAGTTAGCATCTTAAGGTTCTCCGTACGTCTCAGACGCTGAACCGCTGTCGCCGTTTACATCGGTGATATTGCAATTCCATGTATACAGGAGAAACACTCTCTGCTCACGCATGTAAACGGGTTATTCCTAATGTTTCAGAAACCCGAAAAGTGACCTTAACCCCACCATAACCCGAAAATTGGCTGCATGTAAACGTAGTCATTCATTTCCTATGGAGATTCGCAGACCACATGCGAATGGGTCCGAAACGGGTTCAGACCGAGTGCGGTGCGAAGAAAATCGTGTCCGTTGGTCATCACGAAGGCGTTCAAAAAATTTAACTCTTGCGAAAAGCTACGAACGGTTCCTATCCGACAATTCCAGAGGAAGTTGAGCGTTGCTATGGTACTGATAAACCTTAATTCTTAAAGGTGAACTGAACTGAAAAAAATCGACGTTGAAAACGTGTTTATGCCAATTAAGAGTAAATTTCATTTAAGACCCTTATTCATTGCTGGTGTCGTTTAAAGCCCTTTGAAGCTGCACTGAAACTCTCATTTGGACCTTGAACCATTTGGTTCCCAATGAAGTCCATTATATGGTGAAAATCCTGGAATGTTTTCTTTAAAAAACCTTAATTTCTTTTCAACTGAAGAAAGACATGGACATTTTGGATGACATGGGGGTGAGTAAATTATCAGCAAAAGTTTTTTTTTAAAAGTGAACTACCCCTTTAATACTAATGTCAACTAATGAACCTTCTTGTAAAGTGTTAGCAAAATATATACATGGCAGTTTTTCCCCATGGTATCGATGTCAAAATTGTGACAACTCTCTTCAAAAAACCAGTACATAATTACAGTACAAAAAGTTATGCTGTGAAATATTATTAGAGTTTAAATAAAAGTTGTCTATTTGAATATATTTAAAAATAGATGTTATTTCTGTGATGGCAAAGCTCATTTCTACTGTGTCACATGATCCTTTAAAAATCATTCTAATATGCTAATTTTGTGCTCAAGAAAAAATAATCAATGATAAAAACAGTTGTGCTGCTTAATTTTTTGTTGTTGTGAAAACTCTGATACGATACTGACAGCATTTATTTGAAATATAAATCTAGTAATATATAATTGTGTCTTTTTGGTCAATTTAATGCATCCTTGCTGAATAAATAAAAGAAAAAAAATCTTACTGACCACAAATTTTTGAATGGTAGTGGACATATTGTATTTGTATGTAGACGCCTGCGTTACGGGGAGGAATGGACACTAGTGTGGCCATACAGCCTCTAGGGTCAGTGGGCGATGTGCTGGCCTTGACATGTCGGCATCTGGCGTCTTGCTAACACCATCCACAGAGTTCTTGTTGGCTCCTATAAACCCCCACCTGCATTTCTATGTAAACGCTATAAACAATGATAGAAATGACATGCTTGCAAGAAATTACAAATGTGGAAACTAATATTTTTATGAAAATAAGATAGACATTTTGAGATTGCAAGCAAAATTGCCCATTTTAAAAAGGAACAATGTGGAAACATAGAATTGGACTGTAATTAGAAGGAGAATACCAAACAAAATGTCATTTTTATTATAACTATTATTTTAGGTTTTGTTTCTTCTGCTTTGCTAGTCTGCAAGCTGCGACTTTTACATCGACAAAGACAAGCAAACGTGCTGCAAGTATGAAGACTACACCCGAGAATACAAGATGAGTGAGCTTTTACTTCCAAGTACAGAGACTTTACCCTAAAACTGTATTCTGGACAAATGTGGGCAAAAAAGTTTTGATTTATTTAAAAAAAATACTTCCCTTGATCTGAGCGGTACAAGACTTGGCTACTTTTCCTAAGTTTGCCTCCTGAACACACACATTTTTTTGACTCAATTCTACAATATTAAGTCAGTGAAAAACAAACAAACAAAAAACTCTTGTATTTGGGTCAAAAATGGGCACCCATAGAAATGAATGGGAAAAACTGTAATTTAGAGAGCATTCTGAAATAAGCGCAAAATAAGACACCAGGTGACAGCAGTCACTCCATCTTTATTGGAATGATATTTTAATGTAGTTAAAAAAAGTTAAATTTTTTTTTTAAATAAAACATAAAAATACGAATAATTTACATAGAAAATATGGTATCTTTTGAAGTAAATATATTCAAAGATACCCCAAAATAATTATAATAATAAATAATAAATAAAATAAATAAAAATTAGGATTACACCTGAGTCCTCTGTGCCCACATTTATCCACAATTACAGGATTAAGGGCTATAAAGTGAATACGGTTTGATGGCTACGAAAGACGAGTTAGGAATATAATGAAAAATGTGTCCCTCATTTTCTTTTCCCTGATTGCTGAGGATATAGCTATTAATATTCTTATTCACAAAAAGCCAGAGAGCGAGCGTTAAATCGCCACACGCGAGAGCCTGAACAGAACGCGTATAGAGAAAAGGGAACAGAATGCACTCACAAAAACGGCGAAATAAGGAGAGACCTTGACGCCGAAGAGCGGGCAATGTTGGAGGTCAGAAGGCGGAATCCTGTTTGCCACAAATATGCTTAAGGTAATTTAGGAAGAGCTCGGCGTCAGTGAAAAGCATGGCGACCCTGGCATTTTTCTGTCTTCGCTCTAAAAGGGTTTGATTTTCTTCAGGCAGGGTTGGCCTCACATCCTGGCTTTGCAGATGGGCCTAAAAGGATGAGGAGTCATGTGGATGGATCTTTGTCTCTTCAACCCTGCGGTAATCGAGTTGACATTGCCTGAGGATGAGAGAGGAAAGGCTTCTTCAACAGATGTGGCCGTTTGTGTGTTAATCTTCAGATCACGCAAAATCAACACCCTGTCCTTTTTTTTCCAGGCCTTTCCTTTGCCTCTTTTTATTCGTCCTTTCTCACAGATGGGTTCTTCGAGTTTCTATCACTCTTTTAATAAAATAAATGCCCTTTCCTTCTGCCCCTTGCTTTAATTCTGTTTTCTTCTTTTCTCCCGTTTCTCTATTTTTGTCTTCACCTTCGGTGTCTCCGCTCAGATACATTGATTCATCCTCATGGTTGTATATGTTCTATTTTATATAACTAATGCAGTTCTGAACAAATCTTTCTGCTGTTGGGCATTGAAAGCTTCCTCTTATTGAGTTTTTGTTAAAAGAGCACCTTCCTGTTTCATTGAGAGGTTTTTTTTTTGGAGTTCTTCTGTCCACAAGGAGGTTTGATTAAGAAGCTGTGTCATGCAGATTTATAATCTTTAGATGGACCAAATTAGTCCGTTAAGAGGATAAGAAAAATGCCAGTATGTTTATCTCATTATATATGTCAATTTCTGCTTTGAATTTATCATTTTCTAGGTTTTATTCATCCCTCATTTTGGGCCTTCTCTATATCAGTTCGTCATGATTTAACTTGCTTTATTTCAGCGTTATGCAATTCTGTTATTCCAATGTAATGTACTTGCGTTGGGTCAACTTAATATATTAAGGTTGATTCAGCTTATTTACTATGGTTGGGCATAGGGATGGGCATGATTAATTGACGATCGATTATTGATCATTAAGAATTTCATCGATCACGTTAATTTGTTATCGATCATCATTAAACTAATGCTGCTGCGTTGCTCGTAGTGTGAGTGGAAAGTGAATGTGTTCCCCGGGCTGGTCATGTTCAGCGCGGAGGTACCTGTGCATCCCGAGTGCCCCTTCCCAAGCATTTGTTTACACTCGACGAGACCGCACGAGGGAGGTGCGCGGCAGTCTGCAGAGACTCGCGTTTACGCGCTGAAGTGCCAGGCGAAAGTGTAAACAAGGCTTGACGGTCACCATGCAGGTTGCGGTTCGTGTCGGACCCCATCAACATGCTTATCTTTCTCAACAAAAATCAGTAGACTGGAGCAGAAGTTGTATGTGAGTTATTTTTTATGAAGCTTTAAGTAGCCTAGCCTAATTGATTGTTCGGTAGGCTAATCTCTCTCAACATTTCTCGACTCCGTGACTTGATTGAGTTACATTTTGACAAAACCTGCTGTCAGATCTAAATGTTATTATGTTTTTGGTTAAGTTATTTTTATTATTATTTATTAATTTGGAACAAACGAGGGTCTCACGAGGCCAACTCGCAGCTGCAGGTTCAGTTGCGGTAGAGAGCACCGCCGCGCATATCTTCAAATTTAGCCTAACAGTAACGTTACCGAATGCCCAGTTTAACTGCCACAAGTTGATCATCTTGTAATAAAGATCTAATCGAGGAAAAACACGCTGTATTTTTGTATTTTCATTGCATTTTTAATTTATAAAAAGTAAAATAAATAATAAATTTGAATTTAAAAATATTAATGATTAATCGATAGTCGATCGTTAATTCTTCCGACGATCGACTAAGAAAATTTAATCGAATGCCCATCCCTAGTTGGGCACAGCTTCATATTGTCAGTGAATTTAAAAAGGCTCCCTAGTATGATTTAGGTATTCAAATGCATGATAGTCATTCATCTAATTATACACAATTTATATTTAGTGGTCACACTAATAAAGTTCTAGACTATAACCAAGTATTAGCTACAAATAGCACTTGTTAACATCTTAAATTATAAGATTCACATGCTTCATCAACCAAAGGTTTGCTGAAAGTATTCAAGAATCGGTTTCTCATTTTCTCAAAAACACATAAAATAACACTTCATTTTAGACATTTAGGCGTCTTAATTCAGCCATATGCAAAGCATGCTGGGAACTAACAAGCACAGCCCAGTTTTAGTTAATGCAACACATTCATGGAATCCAACACAAATGGATTAAGTAATCTTAAATTCTACATATTTAAGTAAATTGAACACAATCAAATTAAGTTTGGACAAACTGTATAGCAATTGTGTTGCTTAAGCTCATTTTAATTAAGCAATTTCGACAAGCAGCACGGATTACCCGGATAGGCTACGTCTGTCAAAATCTGCAATATACATAACATAGCACAATTAAATAATGTATCCTGCAATGTAGTGCACTTGAGTTGAACTTCCATATGTGAAGTGGTCGATATATATATATATGAAAAATGTAATTTTTTTTTGTGAGGTTTGCTTAAGGTTAAATTTTTTTAATAATCAAATTTTAAAAAAAGTTGTTTATAAAATTTTATTGTAAGAGGAGACTACTGTACATCATTTTAATGTAAAAATATAGAGCCAGAATCTATATATCGGCAGACCGATATTATCGTCCGATATTAGGCATTTTCCAAACTATCGGTATTGGCAGTTATAATAGCCGATAAATGAATATTTCAAAAATTAAAAATAAAAACGGACGAAACACGCTTGAACCATGTCATGAGTGTTGGAGTTGTATAGTTTGTCCACCAGAGGGCACTCTACACAGTCCTGTTGGCAACACTCGTTGAGTTGGTCACGAGACATACATTGCTTGAATAACAATTAAAAGAACATCCCCATCAGTTCTCTTAACTCAAATAAGTATGACAAAATTTGTGACTATCATGTCCAGTTTTGCTGCTGTTAAATAAGCCGAGAATGAAGCGGAATTAGCTAGTAATAGTTACGTTACGTTGTTAGTGTAGTTGACTGACTGTCCTTTTAACTTTTGACTATGTGACTGAAGTATTTCTTTAATAGCACGTGACAGTTATAGCAATGAGACGTATCATCTCTCATTGGCCTGTTATATTGAAAATGTATGTTTTACAATTTGCAGTGTGACATTATCCATTGCTAAATTATGGCTCATCATAGACTAGCGAACCACAAAGCTAGCTAATGCAACTCTCATCAGTCTGTTCTGTTGTGACAATAAAAAGAAAGTTTCTTTTTAAAATGCATTATCATATTATTTTAGTTAAAACTCATAAATAACTACAGTAGAAATAGCTAATGTTAGGGAAATCTGTTAATGTTTTGTTGCGCATTTTCTGAAAAAAATTAAATAAATAAATATCGGCCGATATATCGGAATATCGAATTTTAAAACCCAAAAATATTTGTATCGTATCGGCCTTCAAAATCCTTTATCGGTTGGGCTCTATGAAAATAGCAGACATGCATACACTATTTAATATTTAGAATTTTGGCTGATAACTATATTCAAATTTCACCTAATTTTTTGAAATACTAAGTAAGCCACTACAGTTTATCACTACTGTTTGACATCTTTATCATTACATATTACTAAAAATAAACATTTATGGTATTCAATTCTATGTGTTCAGTGCCATATACAGTAGGCAAGTACTCTATTCCAACATCGCCTGTGTCTATTTCTCTGCCACATTAACAAAATCAATAACCCAACAATTTGAACACAATTGGTTGATTATTGACAGGATTTAGAATTGTGTTAAATGTGACCTGTCAGTCATGTGGCCAGGGCTTTAAACTTTAAACTCTCTGTAGCACCAATGCAATCTATTGTCTTCCATGGGTTTTAACTTTGATTGATCCCGTGGTCAACAATACATCAGCGGTGCTCAAAAATTAAAGTGTGTTATGTGCCCTAAGCAAAATTATGAATCAAATCATAAGCTTTTTGCCAATACAGTTTAATGTGTTTCAAAGAGGGTCACTGCATCAGACTTAATGATTTGTATTTACAGTGGCTTCAATCTCAGTCATATTTTAGATCCCAATGGAAGATCAATACATCACTAAACATTTTTTCAGTTGGATTGGTTGGATCAATAGATAATTCAGATAATATCATGCACTCTATTTTGTTATAACCCAACACATTTATGGCCTGTTTCAGTTCATCGTGCCTTTTAGATGGCACAAAGCAAATGGGACACTTGCAGTGCGCTTTGTAATTCAAATTGGTTTAACCGCGCTGATAGTGAATGAGATGATAAATAGACAAAAGATCACAAAGAGGACACACACGTGTGGGTTGTTTAAGATCAGGTTTGGGGGGCTGTCGATTCTGAATAGCCTGAAAGAGCATCTCTCACAATCACTGAAGTTATGACATAATGTATTTCCTTTAAAAGTGTTAAAGACCCTCTTTTATGGAAGGAAAAATTGATTCATAAATGTCTGCGGGGTGATTGCCAACCCCTAACCGAGCCCTCGACAATGACTGTTTAATTCAGCCGTGTCGATTTAGTGTTGCTATCTGCAAGCTATTTGGCACTAAACGAGATGACAACAAACACATTGGCTTTTGTAATTTTTGCATGCGCCGTCCTTGGCGGGGTGGTGGGGGTGTTCACTCGCCATTGAAATGTAACATAGCTGAGATCAATTAATGCCATTTTGATTCCTGGCATTCCTGCGCTGTGCCCGTTCAACCTCACTGGTATTTACCACTCAAAAGAAAAGTGGAACTGAAGGTGTTTAATTCATTTGATTAGACATCTATTATGTTACAGAAAAAAAGTCATTTTCAAATAAATACTGTTCTTTTGGACTTTTGAAACAATCTTAGTTCAAGTCATGAGTAGATATCTCAAAAGCCATTAATGAGCACTTTTCATTAAAGGGATACTCCACTTTTTTGAAATAGGCTCATTTTACCACTCCCCAGAGTTAAACAGTTGGGTTTTACCGTTTTCAAATCTGTTCAGCTGATTTTCTGATATTTAGAAGAATATTTAACTGATACAGTTTCTGGTCTCATTGACTTCCATAGTAGGAAAAAAATATACTATGGAAGTCAATGAGACCAGAAACTGTCTGGTTACTGATATTCTTCTAAATATAAAAAAATACATGTTTTTGTATACATTCAAAAACGGTAAAACTCAACTGTTAAACTCTGGGGAGTGGTAAAATGAGCCTATTTCCAAAAAAGTGGAGTATCCCTTTAAAGGTACACTATGCAGGATTTTTGCAGTAAAATATCAAAAAAACCCACTTGACCAATGTTATATATTTTGTTTAGTTGATTACTTACAATATCCCAAATATTTCTAACTATTTGTAAATCGTGAGAAAATTGCAATTTTTAA
The DNA here is from genome assembly GCA_030378365.1 of Hybognathus amarus. Lineage (NCBI taxonomy): Eukaryota > Metazoa > Chordata > Actinopteri > Cypriniformes > Leuciscidae > Hybognathus > Hybognathus amarus. The sequence goes on along the minus strand of JAQIUQ010005616.1, from coordinate 16,411 downwards.
TCAAGGAAACTGGACGTGTGAGCAGGGGTGAGGAGTCGCCAGTCAATGATGCGTTACCCCGGTTTTTGCCAGGTTTGACCTTGTACTGCAATAGTAACCATGGCGACAGACGTGGACAACTGGGTCGGTTATTCCCGGTATGCGTGCTCAACAGCGTGAGCGTCCCAAGCAGGGTTTTGTTTAACATTATGGACCTTTGAGACTAAAAGAGGACTAAAACAAAGATCAACATCTTTCGAGATGCCGAGAGCTCCACGTCCGCGACTAACTTTGACTTAGAGTGTTACTTGAGCAAACAGGTGAGCAAATCAATGTATATAAAACTAATCAATGTTATATAGTTCAACATGATGAAAAGTTAGAATTTAACCGGTATGTTATTCTCTAATGTTAATCTAGCTTAGTCTCATACAGCCAACAAACAACCTAAATAACAACATTCAACACACACAAATGCAATTTGGTAACGTTAACCGTTAGAGCAGAGAGAAGCAGCGCTACGTTACCTCAAGTTTAATTCCTCTAATAAACTGACCTGTGTGAGTAATTCAGCACTTGCGTGTAGTTCGGTAGAATGAAATGTCCTTATTCCTTTATATCTGCGGGACTCGCGCTGCGTGTGTCGCTAGTATACGTCTAGCAAACGCGCCCTGCTTCATACTACAGTCATGTCAAAAACATCAATGTATTCACTCATCCATAAAAGATCCATCAACTTGACGACAAGATCCATAATTCCACTTAATGCGGAATATTCGTCATTAATATACGCCTTTGTTATTGTAAGAGGTTAGCGACCCCTGGTGGTGAAACAATCTTGCATATTGTACCTTTAACAGCACATCTTTAAGCTATGTTTTTAAAAATGCACGGTGTACACTACAGTTTTAGGTCTCTCTGTGTCCTGGACACGAGTATTTGAATGAAATGCCTGTCTGGACACCTGAGATTTTGATATGGAGAAAAAGAGATTTCAGTAGTATTACATCATAACACAAGTATATTAGCACTGTTGGTTTTTGCTTTTGAGTTTGGACCCATACACGCTGATGAATGATGCCAGCTTTAAAGGCATACTCCACTTTTTTTTTTGAAAATAGGCTCATTTTACCACTCCCCAGAGTTAAACAGTTGGGTTTTACCGTTTTCGAATGTATTCAGCCGTTTTTTTTTTGGTATTTAGCAGTAATAACAGTAACCAAACAGTTTCTGGTCTCATTGACTTCCATAGTAGGAAAAAATATATATACTATGGAAGTCAATGAGACCAGAAACTGTCTGGTTACTGATATTCTTCTAAATATCAAAAAATCAGCTGAATACATTAAAAAATGGTAAAACCAAACTGTTTAACTCTGGGGAGTGGTAAAATGAGCCTATTTCCAAAAAAGGGAAGTATCCCTTTAACAACTAGGGGCGCGTTTCCCGACTACGGTCGCAAGTTGTGTTGTTACCAACATAGTTCAGATTTGGAGTTTCCAAAAACCATAATTCCAATGAAAGTTTGCAAACGGCATTGTAAACTTGCGTGGTTGGAACTACAGCTCTTGAGCTGTGGTTGGAAGCTTAGTTAAATGACATAGATATAAATAGATAATGCTCTTGGCAACATTCAGTACATTCTATATTTAAATGTTTGTGTGTAAAATGCACAAGGGAACTCTGAAATATGAAGTATGAGGGAAACTTTGATGAATCAAACATCAAATAAAGCAAAATGACATGGAACAAAAAGAGTGAAGCAGTAATTAGGTGCCATGTTTGTTACAACAGCATCTCAGATCTCGAAAAGATGCATTAGCATTAACAACAGCCCTATATTGTTGAACCAATGTGATAGAGGTGCAACCATGTCCCTACTATTTTTGAGAAACAGTTGTGATTAGTTCATTAGTTTCTCTAGGTCTGCTGTACAGCAGAAACAAACTTTGTTGGTTTGTTTTCCTGTTATCACTGTAAATCTGTTCTGTATTGTAAATAGAGCTATATAAATAACGGTGACTTGACTGGACTGGTAGGAGTTACATCGTCTGTATGGGAACGCACCCCAGATTGGCAATTTGTGCCTATTTCTCATAATTGCGATTTTATACAATTGTCACATATTTCTTATTTTTAATTTGTTATATTAAAGGGGATAGTTCACTTTGAAATTAATTTTTGATATGTTTTATCTTACCTCAAGGGCATCCAAGATGTAGGTGTCTTTGTTTCCATATTGTTTTCAATTTTTATATTTTTAGGTCAAACCGTTCTTGTCTGTCAGTCATATAATGGAGGTTTATGGGGTCCACCTCAAAGAGCATGCACAGAGAAGTCCAAATTAAACATGATTTAATGACTCGTAAATGTAAGTACACATTGATGCCCTAAGACACGAAACAAGCGGTTTGTGTGAGAAAACGAACAGTATTTATATCGCTTTTACCTCATCTGAGGGCGCTTCGGTCTGCGGAAACGTCGGAAGTGATCTCTTGCGCGGTTGCGAAAAAGTCTACGTTTTCTGTTGATATATCAAAATCGTCTTCCATTGCAATTTCCTGTATATCTAAATATGTTTAGATCTTCACAGTGAATGATAACATTCTGAAATCTCTGTGTAAACAAAGAGTGACGTGCACGCACGAGAGATCACTTCCGGCGCTTGCCAGTGACTGTGCTTAGACCTGACTGTGATTACAAGAGGTAAAAACGATGTAAAACTATATAAATACTGTTCGTTTTCTCACACAAACCGCTCGTTTTGTGTCTTAGGCCATCAATGTGAACTTACATTTACGAGTCATTAAATCATGTGTAATTTGGACTTCTCTTTGCATGCTCTTTGAGGTGGACCCCATATACCTGCATTATATGACTGACAGACAAGAACGGTTTGACCTAAAAATATAAAAATTGAAAATACTGTGGAAACAAAGAAACCTACATCTTGGATGCCCTTGAGGTAAGATAAAACATATCAAAAATTAATTGTGAACTATCACTTTAAATTATATCCATTACATCTGCAGAAATTCTTGATGGCATTGCCATTATCAGAGCTTGTAAAGCATATACACAAGCTTGTTACATTTTGAGTTAAACAATTAGGTAAGTGTTAAGGCACTTCCAATCACCCTGCTTATAAAATATGGCAGCCATTGAAAAAAAAAAAAAAAAAAAAAAAAAAAAATATAATATATATATATATATATATATATATATATATATATATATATATATATATATATATATATATATATATATATATATATATATATATATATATATATATATGCAGTCTACATAACATCATAAAACTATTCGGAGGTCATTGTCTCACTCTGTTGACGTTTTTATAAAGAAAAAAAAAACAGTTAAACTCTGACCTCTTGGCATCTTAGCCACTTTATCAGAACTGGCACATCCAGACTCACTAGGTGAGGTTTTCTCCCTCTTGCTGTCGGCCTGGGTCTCTGTTGTGTTTAACCTATAGATAGGCCTACACAGAGGAGATTACAAATGAGACACCAGCTCAGAGAAACCCATCGCCCGCTGTGTTAGAGGATGGGCGAATGTTTCAAAATACGCTCAATTATCAATAACTTTATAAATTAGTGAGCGAGGCTGAGTATCCATAATGGTCCTCGGCAGTTTGATAAGTGGTTTCTTTGGGATGCTGAGTGCTGTAAGTCTGTCAACCTTGAAAAGCATGCATTAGTATTCTTTAGGACTCGCTGTCTGCGCTCTTTTAAACTCAAACAATAACTAGTACTAGCAGTTTGGCTGCTAGTACATGGCATTTAGTTTGGTTGAGGGAAGTGATGCTTCCCAGGAAAAATTCTCCCCGGCTAGAGTGCGTATCAATTCTTTAGACAAAAGATATCCTCAGCGCTCAAAGAGTAATCCACTTAAGGCACAGGCTGTTTTAATAAACAGGTCATAAGAACAATGGGATTGGGTAATGGGAGTGAATCGCTGTTGATAATCCCCAGACACCCCATCACTCCTCCTTCAGCTTTTTAATTTTGTTGCATGGAGGAGGAGAAACCCCCTTGAGATGAAGGGCCTGTACATTTATTCATCATTGATCCCCTCCACTTTCACAGCCCGTTCAACTAAAATGTGTTAACTTTACTATTATTTGCAAAGGGATCAAGCGTTCCCCACTCAACCAATGAAAGACACCGGTTCAATAGGCCACGCTTTGCTGCTTTACTTATAGACGCGATATATTATTCACAACTCGCCAAGTTACACCAAAAGCATCAATGCGTAACGGAAGCATTATTTATATATGATATTGTCATGTGCTTTGTCAATGCGATGCTCCTCATCAATTATGGAGCAGAGCAACTCCTTTGATTAGAAGCGGAATCTGCTTTGTTTTTCATTTTTGATATTGAGCTCGTGAACATATGATAATGGAGTCTGACACCAGAGATTTTCCTCTGATGTTTGTCATTTGCCAAACTTTGAGACAAACACGTCGTCGCTGCATCATTAGTTCTGTCGCTCATCTGGAACATCAAATACGGGACAAAAGAGCGCTGTGATAAATGTGATCATCCCACAATTACAAAAAACAATGGTAATAATGCAAAACTTTGTTTGTCATCTTTTTGCTTTATCAATCTTTTAATATATTTTTCTAAAGGAATGTGTGACACTGAAGACTGGAGTAAAGAGGCTGAAAAATCAGTTCTGCGATCACAGGAAAAAAGTACATTTTTAAATATATTCTATTGTTAAATGAAATAATTTACAATATTACAGTGTTTTTGATCAAATAAATGCAGCATTTGTGAGACTTCTTTCAAAAACGAACAAACAAAATCTTGCAGTCCCTTGATTTTTTAACAGGAATGTATGTATAAATTAGTGTGAAAACATAACATGAATATAAATATTTAGTCATTATAAAACATCACAGCAATGACTGAACTACTGTATATTAATATAAGTGTTTTTTTTCATAAAAAATGCATTAAAATGAATACATTTTATTTTAATTTATTTTTAAAAAACTATTCAATTATTCATATTTTATAAAATATTTTATAAAAAGTATATATATATATATAGTATATATATAGACTAAAAAAATTGTAAAATTTTTAATCACAACATTTTTTCTTTTGTCAAATCAACTTAAATAATTTATGTAGTTCAGATAACATAATATTTTGAGTTTCTGATGGTTAAATTAATCTCCTTCATTGTATTAACTCAATTTTTCCATTTCAATGAACTTAAAATTTTAATGCAACCAGGTTACTTATTTTTTAAGTTAAACCAACAATATATTTTTTACAGTAGTTTATATATAATTATATAATTTTTTTAGGGCTGTCAGTTTAACACGTTATTATCGGCGTTAACGCAAACCCATTTTAACGGCGTAAATTTTTTTATCGCGCGATTAACTGTCTTTTTTAACTGTCTTGCCCTAGCAAACTTTGTACTTTTTTCACATGCTTTTGCAACAGGACGGCATGCGTCCTGAATCCGGATCCATTTCGGCGTCTCGCGCTCGTCATCCACTCAAAGCCGTCTCGCAAGCCCAAACGAGTGTGTGCGTCGTGCCTGTTGTTTTGTTATACGGTCTAGCTAGATCCGCTTGCGCTTTGCTCGAAGAAGCAACAAAACGTCCTCGCGCGGCGCAAGCAATTGAAATGAATGGGTTTCAGATCGCAGCGCGAGGACGTTTTGTGCGCACACACTCGTTTCGGCTTGCGAGCCGGCCAAATAGTAACGTTACGTTTTGAGTGGATGACGAGCGCGAGACGCCTGTGTGTTTTGTCGTTGTGAACTGAGCTATCATCATCGCAGCACGTCCAGTCTGAAACACCACTGGATGATGGCCAAGCAAACACACACACACACACACACACAGATGATGCGAATTCTCCACCCCTCGCCAATATCAGGACCTCGTCAGTATTTCTTTCACCCTTTTATTGATAGACAGTGTTACATTGTGTGAGAGATTATTGGTATGTTAGTGTGAAATTGAACACTATTCCAATGTTATTTTCAATAATAATAATAATTAAAAAAAACATTTGCACTAAACAAGCCAATCCACTTTCCCATGTTGATAAGAGCATTAAAATGAGAAAAAATTATGTAACAAAAATAAATCAAAAGACATTTAGAAAATGTGTGATTAATCGCGAGTTAACTATGACCTTAATGCGATTAATCGCGATTAAATATTTTAATCGTTTGACAGCACTAAATACTTTATCATTTTTTAAATAATCAATTTATTTAGGCATTATATCTCTGTCATTGATTGATGGATGGATGGAAGGAAGGAAATTGTAAGATAGTCCTCAAAGAAACACAAGCCTAACACAAAACACTGTTACTGTCTCGGAAACAGTCCAAACTACAAGATTTCATTTTTGAGTTATGACACATTTATTATTGACTTTACTTTTCTGGCTCAATTTTCCTCTCAGGCAAGATTTATGTTTTTGCAGGAATTCGGAGGAAACCAGAACTAACTAATCATAATCTTGTGGTGTATATTAAAGCACACATCAGAACGGCTGACCGCTAACAGTGGGGTTAAGCGTTCCTCGGTCAGTCAGCAGATGTTCATAAGTGTGCGGAGTAGCTTGATTACAAACTCTTTTATTAGGTTTGATCAGTGTGTGTGTGTGTGTGTGTGTGAGAGAGATTAGGGCCTGGGAGACAGGTCTTTACCCTCCAGTGATCTCTGGAATAATGAGGATATGTTACCATGGTGATTCTCCAGAAAGGCCTCTGTAAGTGAAGAACCATTTAAAATCAGTTGCTTTGTTTTTCTTTGGCCATCACTGCCTGCCTGTTCCTATTTATTAAACGTACAAGAACCGCATGGTGTAGGAACAGACTCTGTACCTTTAAAAAAATGTAGTAATGACTTAAGTTACAGCAAGCTAGTTTTGTCAGTATTAGTTTTAATCTACTCCGTGTTTCATGGAACAGCTTTTGAAAGAAAGTTGCATACTGCGTACTAGAAAAAGCAATATGTTGTATTTGAGTAGACCCTGACCATTAACCAAAGGCAGTGTACCACACAAATAGATGACTAGCTATAGCAAATAGCAATATAGCTATTATTAGCTAGCTATACCACCCAGGAGTATTATGCATGATAACATATTTGAATGATGCTTTATTCAAGCCAATGTGATGAATTCTGATACTAGCCTCATGTCGACTATTTAACTTTACTGAAAGAGGATATACCAAATGGATGTGGATAAATAATAATAATAATAAAAAAAGATTAAACTCTGTCTTCCAAAAAAAGGTTGGAATCAGATCAGAAATAGCTTTATGTCTTTAGAATGATTACACATATATATACACTCACCGGCCACTTTATTAGGTACCCCATGCTAGTAACGGGTTGGACCCCTTTTGCCTTCAGAACTGCCTCAATTCTTCGTGGCATAGATTCAACAAGGTGCTGGAAGCATTCCTCAGGGAGTTTGGTCCATATTGACATGATGGCATCACACAGTTGCCGCAGATTTGTCGGCTGCACATCCATGATGCGAATCTCCCGTTCCACCACATCCCAAAGATGCTCTATTGGATTGAGATCTGGTGACTGTGGAGGCCATTTGAGTACAGCGAACTCATTGTCATGTTCAAGAAACCAGTCTGAGATGATTCCAGCTTTATGACATGGCGCATTATCCTGCTAAAAGTAGCCATCAGAAGATGGGTACATTGTGGTCATAAAGGGATGGACATGGTCAGCAACAATACTCAGGTAGGCTGTGGCGTTGCAACGATGCTCAATTGGTACCAAGGGACCAAAGAGTGCCAAGAAAATATTCCCCACACCATGACACCACCACCACCAGCCTGAACCGTTGATACAAGGCAGGATGGATCCATGCTTTCATGTTGTAGACACCAAATTCTGACCCTCCCATCCGAATGTCGCAGCAGAAATCGAGACTCATCAGACCAGGCAACGTTTTTCCAATCTTCTATTGTCCAATTTCGATGAGCTTGTGCAAATTGTAGCCTCAGTTTCCTGTTCTTAGCTGAAAGGAGTGGCACCCGGTGTGGTCTTCTGCTGCTGTAGCCCATCTGCCTCAAAGTTCGACGTACTGTGCGTTCAGAGATGCTCTTCTGCCCACCTTGGTTGTAACGGGTGGTTATTTGAGTCACTGTTGCCCTTCTATCAGCTCGAACCAGTCTGGCTATTCTCCTCTGACCTCTGGCATCAACAAGGCATTTCCGCCCACAGAACTGCCGCTCACTGGATGTTTTTTTCTTTTCGGACCATTCTCTGTAAACCCTAGAGATGGTTGTGCGTGGAAATACCAGTAGATTAGCAGTTTCTGAAATACTCAGACCAGCCCTTCTGGCACCAACAATCATGCCACGTTCAAAGTCACTCAAATCACCTTTCTTCCCCATACTGATGCTCGGTTTGAACTGCAGGAGATTGTCTTGACCATGTCTACATGCCTAAATGCACTGAGTTGCCGCCATGTGATTGGCTGCTTAGAAATTAAGTGTTAACGAGCAGTTGGACAGGTGTACCTAATAAAGTGGCCGGTGAGTGTATGTATGTATGTATATATATATATATATATATATATATATATATATATATATATATATATATATATATATATATTAATCTACATAATCAAAAACGAAATGTTTAAATTACTTTAACATATGAGTTTGCTATAAACAGTTCTGATCATCAGTACTGTGAAGGCCTCATGGACACCTCAACAAACTCGTCTCCATAATGGCGTGATGACCCCGACCTCCAACCAGATGGAACTGGATAAATATTGTGAATGTTCTGATCCAGTCTGACCTGTAATGTTGCCTGAATCATAATCAAACACTGTTCGTTTGTTGGCCAGAGGAGAACTGGCCCCAGACTGAGTCTGGTTTCTCCCAAGGTTTTTTTTTCTCCATTCAGTCACCTGATGGAGTTTTGATTCCTTGCCACTGTTTCCATGGCTTTGGCTTGCTTAGTTGGGGACATTTAAAGGGGGGGTTGACTGCTTTTTTCTTTGCATGATTGTATTTATGGGTGCAATATAACATGTATTCGTGGTTTTTCTTTTTTAAAAGTCTTTTTTTTCATAAACTTCACCTTTATTGTCGGCCGCGCTCTCCTCTGTCCCCTGAACGAGCGGTTCAGTTCCTGATTCTATGAAAACACTCCCTCAAAATCACGTAGTGAGCTCAGATAGGTTAGTTTTGGCCAGTGTGTTGTGATTGGCTAAACTGTCGCTCACGTTGTCCGGAAGATTAACGCCCATTACCTTTACGGGTGAAGCGGGCAATGTCATGAGCTCTGGTCCAGATGTAAATATGTGTTGAACTGCAGTATCAGTTTGAGGCATAATCACACCGAGAAAGCCGCGATGAAGAGAGTCAAACAGAACGTCACCACACACGGCTCTTAATAAAGGTTTCTGAATGATAATTTGCTAAATTTTGTAACTTTATACACGTTTGTTTTACACAATAGCAACTGACTGGCTACTAATGTTATACTCAAACAGCGTTGGCATGTTTACGTTCTTTATCAAATCGAAAATAACGTCATAAAGCACATGAAAAATATGTTTAAAACATTAGTACTTATAGAAAATTCAGGTCTATAATGTTTGTACGCGTTTGTCGTAGACACAAAATAGCATAGTCTAACTAGTAGTGGCTATAAAGCCAGCACTGGCACTTAAAAAAAATAAAACACAAGGCTACGTCTTGAATTATACATGCACATTTATAATACAAATACATTTAAAATGATGAAGTCTTAGCCTACTTACAGGTTGTGGCCCGACACTGCTGCCTCTTGTTTTAAAGTCGGAAGTCGGATCTGCTTCATGTTTTAGTAACAGTTTCTTGTTGAATCCGGTGTTGAACTCGCTAGATCACGATCGTCATTTTCAGGAACATAATCAAACATAAATTGTATCCATTGTTGAGGAAGAATAGCCTCCATGGGAAGCCTGAACACAGAGGACCTGACAGCTGCGTGAACACACTCGACAAGTTGACGTGCCTCAGAAATATGCACATTGCGCATGCCATTTTCTGCATATTCTGAGGGAGGGGTTGATGCAAATGTGTGGGTTAGTGACGTACCATAACCCAGCTGTAGTCCCAATCGAGTCGTTTTTGTAGGCAATTATACTTCCTGATTTTTAAAAGACGATATCTCTGCTTACACTGAACTTTCAGTGCTGCAACTTTGCAGATACTGTTCATGCACCAACAGCAACATTACACACTATTTAAAATAAAAAAAATGAAAAAGCAGTCAACCCCCCTTTAATATTCAACAATATTATTGATCTCCCTTATTTAAGGTGGCAGATGACGCAATTTTCTTCTAGAAACAAACTTCTTGTATTATTGTCATGTTATCACTGTGAAGCTGCTTTGCTACAATCTATATCATAGGCCAATGAATTATCAGAACAATAATGCACACCCAAGGTGGTAATGTGGTCACAATGCAAAGCCACGTTATTATTTCTAAAAATTCAAATAATTCAACAGAGTCTGTTATTCCGCTTATACTATTGTTACCACACCTCAAAATATTGATCAGATGATGTATTAGTTAGGTTTTGCCCTCAAAACGCTCCTGTGTGTATAATTTATTTCTTACACATTAGCTCTTTCCCGTCATTGTTCGAGTTATCTCGTCATTTTTGAAAATACGCTTCCCTGCCATTGACGAGTTTTTATGGCTTTCAGTGTTTTCACTGCAAACGCTAGGGGGCGCTATGACACATCCCTTGAACGGGTATAGAATCTCCAGATCAAAACGCAGTCAAAAAAGAAGCAGAAACAAACAATTTCATATGTAAGCAGAGCAGATGCATATGAAAAATAATGCGAATCGTCAACAATAAACAGCATATGAATCAAAGCCTAATGTTTCTGATTGAAATATCGACCCGAATTCAAAATATCGAAATATCGTAGTCCTAGACAACTTGATTTTCGCAGCTTTTTGATGAAATGTTGTTGGTTTTTTTCATCATACTTACCCACATTCAAAACCCACGTCGAACTCACGCTGTAGCTATGTCATAGGCTGTGTGCAGCACGCGTAGTCTCATGGCGTAGCCTGAAGTGCACCTCTCCAAAAGTATAACACGTCAATTCTACGTAAACCGCAAGCACTGTGATTGGTCTGCTAGAACCCCTACCTCAAGTTTCACATGCTCCCTCTGCATTTGTAATTGCAGGTCAATGTGGACAACGATGCAGAAGTATTAAAGAAAAACCGGTGTCGTAGCCTACAGTGGCGTAGGTCCAACGCAGAAGTATAAATCAGCCTTATGCTGAGTTCAGACTGGAATGATTTTAGCCACGATCTTTGGCTCGCCGACAGGTTTTGAGAAATCGCCGACAAATGCCCGAAATCACATGCAAATCGCGCTCGTTCACACGAGTGACAATCACGCATTGTGAATGAGCAGAGACGTGAACTGAGAGAATCACCGATGGTCGCAGATGCCCGTGAGATATTTGCCATGCTAAATATCTGGACCTGTCGGCGATTCAAAGTCCTGCTGTGTGAAGTGTTTTGACTGAGAAGATACAGAGCAGCAGGGAGTTCGGGGAGGAGTTATAGATCACACATCAACATGATATGGCATTGTTTCATAAAAAAAGCTTCTTCTTGGTCTATTTGCAGGGCCGGATTATCCATAGGTGACACTGGGCGAGTGCCCAGGGGCACCAGCCAATGGGGGGCACCAAATCATTAAAACAATGACTAGACCTTTAAAATATTTGTCATATTTTATAAACGTATTAACTATATAGTTAATAGATATATATGTAATACATATTTATTTATGCATTTCAAAAATAAAGAAATGTAATTGCATTTTGGTAAGTGCCCCCTACCCCTCCCCCGATCTTGGTCCATTCCACAGTGACACACTGCCGCCCATTGCGTTTCGTTCTACTTTCATTTTGTTTGCATTCGCTGCTAGGTAACGACTATCGAGTGATATTCGTTTCCGTCTCATACCACACACATCTACGCACGCTATTCTTGTCACGGATTCATTGACGCTGCTTCCACGCTTTACCATGCATTTAACGTGTGGCAAATTTACTGGTCGCACACTTTTTACAGTCTATGGTCGCACATGTGCGGCTGGATATAAAATTCAGTCGATTTTGGTCGCAGTCTGGAACCCTGCAGTATTTGTGGGAAGCCTTTACTTTAGCTGTAAGTTCATGTAACGTTATTGCATCTATTGTCTTCATAGAAATACTGGATTTCAATTGTTCACACATTAAGTGTGAGGAGGAGGGGGGGCACTTAAACTGTGGTCACCCTAGGGCACAAAACTATGTTAATCCGGGCATGTCTATTTGGACACAATAAATGGAAGAAAAATTAGTAGAAATTTGGCAGGAGCACCCGTGTCTGTTTGACGTTTCACCTGAGCTGTACCACAACCGGGTTCGAAAAAAAGTCTCACATGAGAACTCCGGTCTTTGACGTGTGGTGTCGCGTAGTTTCCTTTTCACATCTCACGTGTGTTTGTTGTGAAACGTAGTTTGCGCACAGCATGCTAGACAGAGTCTGTCGACGATTTTCCTATTGTAAAGTCATGCAGTGTGAAAGTCATGCAGCCGATCAATCGTCCAGTGTGAATACAGCAGTGACTGAATGCTGGCCAAGATAGTCCATGCAGTGTGTAAAGAACAGCGACCCGACTTTGAAAATCGTGCAGTCTGAACTTGGCATTAAGCGTGTGTGAATTACCTGAGTCTGTGCATCTCTCAACTGTGTTCGGCAGCACAGCGAAACTGTATGTTTATCTGTTCCAAGAACAGTGCAGTTATTACCTTGCTCGTGAGAAATTCAAGTTTTTTTTTAACTCATTTAAGTTGTTAAACTATTTTACCGATAAAATTGTCCGAGCAGCTCTGACAACATGGTTCTGTTCGAGTGTGTGAGTGTACTGTATGTGTGCGTTTGACTGGGAGAGAGAGAGCGGGAGAAAGAGAGTACCGTATATGCTTTCCGTACATACTAAAACATGATTTAAGGGCAAAAACATGGAATTAAACATGGAATAATATGTTGGTTAGTTGTTGCCGTGGGTTTTGGTTGTTTTGCTGTTGTTGGTTGTAAGGACTTTTAAATAACTGAAATCAATTGATGAGGTGATATGGAACTGTAATGCGATTAAGACCTGCCTGGAACTATTTTAGCTGTGTGTTTCCCTGATGTTCATCAACCAATCAGATTCAAGCATTAAATAGTATAAATAGTGTTCTGTATTGCACATAATGAGTCCCAATGTTCCAGGTTCAAGTTAAGTTCTATTGACTCTATCGACAACATCTGTAACATTCTGTCAGTTACCACAGAAAATACACTGCCGTTCAAAAGTAAGGGGTCTGTATGATTTTTTGAATGTTTTTTTAATGAATGACGAAAAATAAAGACAACAAAAAGATATAGTTTAAAATTCTCAATATTAAATAATAGCTGAGTTCACACCACAGCTGTAATGATAATGGCAGGCTGACCGAGGCTGTATTTGTTCAACATGTTATATAATTTGATATATTATTACACTTTAAAATAACTACTGAATGTGTGTTGCATCTGTGTTGAAGTGCAGTATCTCATGTCAGCCCTGTGTTGACAGATCAGCGCAGAACTCAAGCATGTAAATTGATGTGTGGTTTGAGTTGCTGAATTAAGTATTCACTGCAAAGTGTATGTAACAGTGCTGATGGGTGTTCAGCAGAGAACGCATGGTGTGCAGGCTCTTTTATTGGTAAAACGGTTTACAGCAGCAGTTACAGAGCACCCTACTGAGGGCTCACTGCCGTCACAGCATGATACTGTCTCTGAGTGTTTGTATATGTGTTATGGGAGGGGAAAATAGAGGAATTTATTGAAAAGGATTTTATTCTTTAAGAATGGAGAAATAAGTATATATATCTCTCTGTCTCTCTCAGGTGTTCGAGTTGGTTCAGTTCAGTCTGATGCCAGCAGCAGTCCCACAGAACATGGTCATATGGGTCAATCTCACCCCACGTACCCCATAGGACCACAGGTGAGAACACACACTTTTTCCTCTCACAACATTCATTAACATCAACATGAAATAGCATTCGCATCCCACACTGTAAAAAAATATTGTTGGTTTAACTTAAGTAAAAAGTAAGTAACCTGGTTGCCTTAACATTTTAAGTTGATTGAACTGGAAAAAGTGAGTTAATACAATGGAGATTTATTTAATCATCAGAAACTCAAAATAAGTTATATCAACTAAATAAATTATTTAAGTTGATTTGACAAAAGAAAAAATGTTGTGATAACAAATCTTGAAAATATATTTTTTACAGTGCCTTTTACTGTACGTCTGAAATGGGACATTTCTGAATGACAAAATTAGTACAGGGTTTGATTTTATCCATCACCAGCTGATTGGATCATTAAAAAAGAGGGTTACAGAGAATTGAGATGTATAGATTCCGCTGTCGCGTCTGTTATAAAATGAATCGACAGCACATTAATTTTAATAGACAAACAGAAAACTGCAATCGAGGAATTTGTCGATTGGAAAGATATTTTTGCCGTCCTTCAAGTGTAACTTATCAGCTGGCTCTGACAGTTACTAAGAAGATGGGAAGTGATAAAGCCTGTGGTCGTTGTGGTTTCTCCTTTGGTCGCACTCGTGAAGGACCAAGTAAAAGAAGCAACACTCGTTATTTTACTTCTAAAATAAGAAAGTTCTGTTGACAACTGTGAAATGCAAAGTATTTGACTTACTGCGTTGCTCTGATTGGTTGCAGGTCTACCTGACTATCCAATTGAGGTTAAGATCACGCCTCATAATCAAAGCCCAATGAAGCGGTTTCAGACTCATATTCTCAATAGAATATCGAGTATGACGAAGTCTGGCTACCTCAACACTGGCCTGTCCGACTAACTAAAAATAACATTGCTACCAACTTAAAGGTTTAGTTCACCCAAAAGTAATTACTCATCCTCATGTTGTTCCATCCCTGTAAGCTTTCGGAACACAATTAAGATATTTTTGATTAAATCTGAGAGCTGTCTCATCTCCTCCATAGGCTTCTATTGTAATTTGAAACCTGCTGTTCCAGAAAGTAACATCAGAATCGTAGGCTCACTATTGGCCATCATCACACTCATGACCAGCGTCGGCCAATAGTGAGCCTACATTCCTGACGTAGTGCTGCGCTGTTACACTACATGAACTCACTCTGAGGCCCACATTAAAGAAAAGTATTCTCGTCGTTTGATGAACTCCACTGTAGTCACTTGGACTATTTTAACAATGTTTTTACTTACTTTCTGGGCCGGCAAGTTTAAATTACAATAGAAGCCTATGGAGAGACAGCTCTCAGATTTATCAAAAATATCTTAATTTGTGTTCCAAAGATGAACGAAAGTCGTACAGGGTTTGAACAACATGAGGGTGAGTTACTGACAGAATTTTCATTTTTGGGTGAATTAACCAGTTAATGTAACTTAGTGTAGTTACAAGCTACTTTTTAGTTAGCCTGGCTAACGCCAGACCCAATTCTCGTTGAGACTTGTGTCTGGGAACCACATGTTCATATTCCCGTATTTGAGGCGTGGTTTACGAATGGCCGGCGCCGTTTATTGGGTGCTTGAGGTCTATCAAATGCGCCTGTACGTAGCTTATAGCCAATCGTTTCAATTAGAAAAACACAAGTACAGTTTAACATAGATGTGTAAGTTGTTATTTGGATTGGAAATTGTTTGCGCTTGTACTTCACAAGTTTAAAAAAATTTAATTTAATGACTAAAGTGTCAACTACTTTAATCGGGTACGTGTGCATAGCTGAAAGTTATGCTACTAAAGCGGTAGCTGTATATTGATATTGAAAAAGCAACACAACTTAGTGGCACTGTGACAACCACAGTAGGTAGTCTACAGGCATAATGGCCATATGATATTAATAAATACCACTTTCCATTTATAAGTTAAATGGACTTCGTCAACGACGATGCCTAGCAGGTTGGTACTATACAACTTCGTGGCTAACATGTCTTGCCACTTTGTGCTCATCCAGAAGTTGGTATCGACAATCTTTATCGCATTTTCTTTCTTCGGGACACAGCTGAGCGCCACATATGACAAGGTTGACCGCCTCCTGTACCTGGTCCTCCATTCAGGCGATTAATGGCGAGAACAACAATAACGACTAGGGTCTCGCGAAGTTTAACGCAAAGCGACTCTTTTAAATAAACTTGCATTCTAAACTACTTAGAACAATATATAAGGCTGCATCAAAAGGTAGCTTCGCGTCTACTGCCATGTTGAATCCATAGATATAAACAAACTGCTTCGGTATGTCGTATAGATGTCGTCATTCGCCTTGCTGCTCC
>JAQIUQ010005615.1:0-210000 GCA_030378365.1 Hybognathus amarus | reverse complement strand
GCTCACACAGGTGTCCTCCAGTAGTGTAGAGAACAAAAGTGTAAACTTTAGGGCTGGGAAATAGATTAATCACATCAAAAATTAAAGTTTGTGTTTACATAATATATGTGTGTGTAGTGTGTATAATTATTTTGTAAATATAAATACACACATATGCATGTATATATTTCAGAAAAATGTGTTATTAATATATCAAATATTTATATTTATGTATAATATTAATTTTGTATAAATATATATAAAGAATATACATGCAAATATTTTTTAAATGTTTACATGCATGTGTGTGTATTTATATATATAAAATAATTATACACATTACACACACATATATTATGTAAACACAAACTTTCATTTTGGATGCGATTAATCCGATTAATCCTTTCCCGGCCTAGTAAACTTATGTTATTTTAGTATAATTTAAGCAAGCTGCATGATTAATTGGTAAATAATTTGTTCAAGCACCCCACTGTAAAAAACACATATATATTTTGTAATCACAACATTTTTTCTTTTGTCAAATCAACTTAGATAATTTTTGTAGTTCAGATAACATATTTTGAGTTTCTGGTGATTAAATTAATCTTCATTGTATTAACTCAATTTTTCCATTTCAATGAACTTAAAATGAAGGCAGCCAGGTTACTTATTTTTTTAAGTTAAACCAACAATATTTTTTTTTACAATGTATCTGAATGACAACAATTCTAGGGCCCTATAAAATCCGTTTTATTTTTTCCCAAATTCCATTTTTTCCCCAAATTCCGTTTTTTCCGTTTTAATTTTTGCAAATTCCGTTTTTTCCGTTTTAATTTTTGGGGATTCATTTTTTTTTACCCTGTGCTTTTTATTCCGTGATTCGGCAGAAATTATAGGGCCCTACAATTCCCATCTATTAAACTTTTGGCAAGTCATAATGGTCCGAGCTGTCGACACTAGTGTTGTCAAAAATATCGATATTTCAATAAATATCGATACTGAAATATCTGAACGATACCAATACTAATTTCCCGAAGTATCGATACTAGCCTTGTGGTCACTTTCACTTCTCTCCAAAGGCGCGCTGACAAACACCACACGTGACGCACTCGTCTCATTTGCTCTGGTTAAATAGCAAAAGTGAAGTTCTTGGAGAATAGCGCCACACACCATGAGCGAGCAAGTGGGAGAATAGCGCGGACACGCATTAGCAACACACACCGCGAGCAGAGTCGGAGAATAGCGCGGACACGCATTAACACACCGCGAGCGAGCAAGTCGGAGAATAGCGCAGACACGCGCTACACACCGCGAGCAGGCATGTCGGAGAATGAAAACAGACTTAGGAACAGGCTCCAGTGGTAAAGTTACCTTTTAGCAGCATATATGCTCAACATCAGGGGTGTTTTTTGTTTGGACAGACCTGTCCCCACTGGTAATTAAAATCCTAAAGGAAACACTAACTTTTCTGAAACATTAACCAAGATTGCCTAGCAGCCTATTGTTGTTGATATGAGTCTGTGTTGTCTAGTTTTTTCACCGTTTTCTTAAAGTTAACATAATCTGACTGAATCTTAGACAAGTAAATATTGTAACAGCATGTGGTCAAATGTAAATTAGCTTGTGCCTATTTAACTTTATTATTTAATTCTGCAATTTGCCTTCATTACCGATTATGATCAATTGGATTACACAGACTAATTAAACTAAACAGAAAGTGGCATCTCATAATTCAATAATAAAATGACTTTAACTGAAAATTGAATGTTTAATCTTATTATTATACATTACTGGCACTCTATCCTCCAATTTGTTACTGTTAAGTGCTTTTATGTTATTATAGTACATTTTAATCTTTGATAACAGTAATAAAAATATAACAGATAATGTTAGCTCTGGTCCAATTAAAAATATTAACAAATAGAACTCGGGACATTTTTTTTTCATGTAAAATATACCTCATTGTCATGTTCTAGACATGTCCCCCTTAATATTGTGGCAGTTTTTTTCTCCGTGGTACCGAAAATTGTATTGAATATCGATATTTTTCAAGGTATCGTATCGAAGTTAGAAATTCTAGTATCATGACAACACTAGTCGACACGGACAGATCTCGTCTCAGTTGTGACCTTTGGCAAGTTCATACTTGCCACAGCGAACGTTCAAATCTAGCGTTCGCACTGCCGACGATCCGAGAGAGAGCAGTTGTCACGTATAGGTATGAAACAGCTTCACCAACATTGTATTATCATTATTTCTGTCACAATAATTCAAGGAATTGGAATATATCGGATAACTATTCAATATATTCCAGATTAACATTGATGTTTATAATAGCGATCAAAATGAAGTAAAAACAAAATCTTTCATCTGTTGAAAGTAATTAGATGCTTCAAATAAAGACAAATCCTTTGTTACACAAGTAAGTGGCGCCAAGTGACTGTTAAAAAGTGTTTTTTTTTATTGAATCATTCATTCAGTCGAACAAATTATTTTTCTTATTATTAATTAAATATTATTTAAATAAACTAGAAAAATTAACATTGTCAGAACCACAAGTAAATAGTTTTTTAGTTGTTTATTCAGAATTGTGGAAAAATTGTGATCTCCCCTTTAAACAGATAATTGTGATTCTCAATTTTCCCGCAATTGTGCATCAGCTTATTACAGTATTTAGCATTTTTATATATATTTTAACTTTTTTTAAAACCGTTTCAGTCATATTGTTTTGCTTTAACCCATTTATATATTATATTTCAAAATAATATTTTTGTATTTCAGTTAGTTGATAAAGGGTACATTTTCTATCGATTTGTTAGTTTCGATATCATTTCTATTTTATTTCAAATAGTTTCAGTTAATAACAACAATTGTGTACTTGAGCTTGACAACCAACAAGAACCCTAACGATCGACGTCTGCGCTATTGTTGTTAAAGGGATAATTCACTTTGAAATTAAGGGCATCCAAGATGTAGGTGTCTTTGTTTCCACAGTATTTTCACAGGTCTATGGGGTCCACCTCAAAGAGTATGCACAGAGAAGTCCAGATCAAACATGATTTAATGACTCGTAAATCTAAGTACACATTGATGGCCTAAGACACGAAAATCGAGTGGTTTGTGTGAGAAAACGAACAGTAATTATATCGTTTTGACCTCTTGTTACCACAGCCACAAAGCACCCAAGCCCTCAGATCACTTGGACATGACTGTGGTTACAAGAGGTAAAAAATATATATACGGTTCGTTTTCTCACACAAACCACTTGTTTCGTGTCTTAGGCCATCAATGTGTACTTACATTTACGAGTCATTAAATCATGTTTAATTTGGACTTCTCTGTGCATGCTCTTTGAGGAGGACCCCATAGACCTCCATTATATGACTGACAGACAAGAACGTTTTGACCTAAAAATATCAAAATTGAAAATACTGTGGAAAAAAGACACCTACATCTTGGATGCCCTTGAGGTAAGCTAAAACATATCAAATTTATTTCAAAGTGATCTATCCCTTTAAAACAAATTCACTTAATTTTATGTTTTGCTGTCTAATGCAATGACACCCATACTTTTAATTGACATCCTGAGAACTTTAGTTTAGAGTTACAAAGTATAACCTAACACAACCCTAGAACGTTAGGAATTGGTTCCCAAAACACTGCCAAACAGGGACAACTCACTAACATTAGTGGAACCTTCTGTTTGCCAGTAGTTTGGTATGCTCACACCATTTTAAATATGGAGCAGTCACTCAGCTCTGTACATAAATTGTAAAGCATAATCATGGAGATTTTTAAGGAACTATAATTTAAGGAACTATGATTTTTAAGGAACTATAAAGTGGTGTTAAAGTAGTAGTTCACTTTAAAAAAAAAACTTTTGCTGATAATTTACTCACCCCCATGTCATCCAAGATATCCATCTCATTCCTTCTTCAGTCGAAAAGAAATTAGGGTTTTTGATGAAAACATTCCAGGATTTTTCTCCATATAATGGACTTCTAATGGGAACTAAACGGTTCAAGGTTCAAAAGACAGTACGTCTCTGTCGGTATTGGTGAGTAAATTATCCTGATTCTTGGACTCAGTGTGAAGATAGATTAGAATAGTGGGGGGTAAATGTTTAGGGGAGAGCTCTGTGGTTTGTTCTGAGGCTTGGACTGCTTTTCCATCTTTACAAAATTGGTTGTTTGTGGTTGTTTAAGAATAATTGGAAAAACCTGTACTTTAGTGTGGTCGAAAGGGTACGATATTATTGAACAGTCTGCACAATGAGTGTGTTGGAGGATTTTTTTTGCTGCTCCGTTGGAGAGTTTGTTAGTGGTGCTAACAAAAGAGCAGTTGGTGAGTGTTGCGGATTTTTATGAGATTGAAATTACACTGCCAAAAACAGCAAAGAAAGATAAATTGATAGATTTTATTCGTGATCGTTGAAAGAAAATCAAGTTTTGCCCGAGGGTCTGGTAGAGCCTAGCCCAGCAATGACATTTCCAACAGACTCCAACAGTTTCAGTGCAACTCAAAATGAACAAATCTTTTTTAGTGTCATTTGGTTCATTCAACGAACGAAATGAACGACTCAGGAAAAGGTTTGTTCCTTTTGATGAATGAGTTCGAATAGGAGAGTCACGAACGCGCATCAGAGAACAGAGAGAAGGCGACCATTTGAGCTTATAAAACTTAAACTTTGTTATTTTACTTTAAATGAGCGATCGTTTCGCTTGATAAGACCCTTATTCATCGTCTGGAATCGTTTAAAGTCCTTTGAACAGTTCGCAGTTTGCACTGAAACTGTCTTTTGGACCTTGAACCGTTTGGTTCCCATTTAAGTCCATTATATGGAGAAAAATTCTGGAATGTTTATCAAAAACCTTACTTTCTATTCAACTGAAGAAAGAATGACATGGACATCTTGGATGACATGGGGGTGAGTAAATTATCAGCAATTTTTTTTTTTTTTTTTATTATTTAAGTGAACCACTCCTTTACCTTAAACCCACAAAATACCTCTAAAATACTTTTACTGAATTATTTTCATTGGAGGGTGTATTTTGCATGCGTTTTTACTAAAAAAGGCCCTTAAATTATGACAAAAAAGATAAATGCACCTGCTTACCTCATGATTCCTTTGAGCTGACCGATGACAGTCATTTTCAGTGGCTCCTTCTCTGTATCCCATGTTGAAACCAGCCTGTAGTGATGCTTCTTTCCCTGCATCAACACCATCTCTGAAACCATCCTGACAGAAAACCACACGGCAGTCGTTTCCAGACTGCGCTGCTTCCCACTAGCTACACATCGTGAATGTTGCTTTTGTGTGTCACCTCACCGGTGTTTTTACAAACTCTTACAGTGCATGAACGAGAACACTCATTTAGGTTGGGGACAAAAAAAAGAAACCCGAATAAAAAACCGTTACAATATTTCAGAACAAACATGTTGTGAAAGGTTCATCGTTGATAAATGACTGTTGACGTACCTTTGCGCGTTTTTCCATGTTGTATTTCCATTCTTTGTTCTGCAGACTGATATCATCCACATCCTCGTCGAACACATCCTCACTAGACGCCACTGATCTCAGCCACGACATGTTTGCGATCTACGAATCGCCAGTTAATCTCACTGAGCGTGAACTCAACGTTAAAGGTGTCCAGTAGGTAAAAGATGTTCTTTTCGGCCTCTCTGACAGGAATCATAAACCATTTTCACATCCACGTGGTCATGTGACTGACGTCATCAGTATGCATATGAAGCGGTTTTCTTCTTCTGGTCGCTTCTGGGAGTCTTCACACATAATATCACCGCCTAGTGGTCGGCCGGTGCAGCGCATCATTTTATTTAAAGGGATAGTTCACTTTGAAATTAATTTTTGATTTGTTTTAGCTTACCTCAAGTGCATCCAAGATGTAGGTGTTTTTGTTTCCACAGTATTTTCAATACTATGGGGATCTCCTAAAAGAGCATGCACAGAGAAGTCAAAATTAAACATTATTTAATGACTCGTAAATTTAAGTACACATTGATGGCCTAAGACACAAAAGATTTTGATACACCAACAGACAAGTGATTTTTTTTTCACAACCGAGCAAGAGATCACTTCCGGACGTAGTTGGCAGCGCGAATACAAAAATTACAGGTATTATATATTAGGTTGGATCTCAGATGTTAAATGTATCCAAAGTTCGTTAGAGTTGTAGAAACTTGATGGTGTGTCTGATTAAAACACATGGAAAAATACCAGTCCTTTGCTCTATTTTATTTCAGTTCAGGATGATTAAGTCTTAATTCACATGCAGCTGATACACAAGATGCCAACGGACATGTTAATGGATGGACAGGATAAACAGGATGTACAAGATGGTCTTTAGTCACTACAAACAATACAATAGCCTAAAAGAAATTAAACTCATATAATTCATCAGTAACATAGCAACAACATATATTTTAAACAATTGGCAAAACAAACTTACTCAACGCATCCTAAGGTAAGGACATGGTTGGGTGTCCAGTCCAAAAGGAACAAAAAAAAAAAAAAGGAGGAAGTGAGGTCTACTTATAGACCTTGCCCAGGGGGTGTATGGGTGATGTGGTGAAGCTTACAAATAATTGTGGGATATGTAGTCCAAATATGTATATATAAATAAAAAATAAATAAAATAAAAGGTATACTTAAAGGTCCAAATTCACAACAGTGACTGTGATTAACTTACAAGAGGTAAAAACGATATAAATACTGTTCATTTCTCACACAAACCGCTCGTTTCGTGTAGACCATCAATGTATTACATTTACGAGTCATTAAATCATGTTTAATTTGGACTTCTCTGTGCATGCTACCATAGACCTGAATTATATGACTGACAGACAACAATGGTTTGACCTAAAAATATCAAAATTGAAAATACTATGGAAACAAATAAACCTACATTTTGGATGCCCTTGAGGTAAGATAAAACATATCAAAAATGTATTTTCAAAGTGAATTAAGTGTGTATATATATTTTAGATTTTATATAAAAATCTAATTTACACACATATATATATATATATATATATATATATATATATATATATATATATATATATATATATATATATATATATATATAAATTATATTTTTACTTAAAAAATATGTATGTATGTAGGTATATATATATATATATATATATATATATATATATATATATATATATATATATATATATATATATATATTTTTTTTTTTTTTTTTTTTTTTTTTTTTCATTTTATCTCATTTATTGGTCAGGTTTCACCTCAACATCTGATATGTGAAATAAGTAATTAAATATAATAATAATAATAAACATTTTATATGTAAACGTATATATGAGGAATGCATTTCTCTGACAAAAACGACAGGTATTATTTTACTTGTCAAGTTATCCGTTATTAATATTTTATTGGATCTCTCTCGTTGTTGCATGTGTTCATAATTTCATAATTCATCATTTGTATGACAGATTGGCTAAAAATTATGTTCACAAAGTTCAGTATGTTTCAATGTGTTATCACAAATCAATTGACTTCAAGAACAACTAAGCAATGTACTTACAAATCTTTAACACATTTGGTCACTACTGTATAACAATGCCGTACTTAAACAGTGTGCATTTTGCCATTTTAATACCTTGCAACTATTTTGGATTTTGTTTTATTATATTATGAATAGTACCCAATGAAAATGAGCAAAGTATTTATTTGAATTTAATTAATTAATTTAGTTTCATTAATTGTATTTATGATTATTATTACCGCTACTATATTGATATTGTACTTACAGTATTTAGAACATTCTATTAAAATCTCAATAAAAAAGAAGTGAAATATTAATTTTAAAATAAAAACATTAATATGAATAATATTACTAAAATTAAATATTAATAGTGTGCACACAAAAAGTCAAATAAATTCAAAGTAAATAAGAAAGTGTTATATTGAGCCCAGTAAAAGTATGTGTCATATATGACCGCTAGATGGCGCTAGATTCATATTAAACTGTGCCAGCTCTGCTTCGACAGACTGCTTTGAGTTCATCACTGGACAGTCAGTTTTGCAATGAATGAATCGAAAGTGAAAACATATTTAGTAGCGTAGCTATTGTCATTGCTCAACGACACAAAGACATTTTTTTAACTCTTCATTTGAAATGAAAGGAGCTGACAGTGATTGTTTTACTAATTTATTCACTCTGACTGAAAGCCTTATAGACTACATTGAATTAAATGTCAATACACTTAAGAAACAAGACTTCATCATCTCTCAAAAAGTGCCATGTTTAATGAGGAGTCTAATGAATTTGGCTAGTACTAGCTCTTTGAAGTATTATGTTACATATGCTAAACAGAGAGCATTACTGTAATGGGAAGATTAATCTACCTCAACAGAACTGTCTGTGACCTTTACAATTATGCTAATTAAAACACCTCATTTATCTTTATGGTTATTTCAGGACAAGGCTAATTTTCAGGTATGCAACTTTTAAAATAAGCAGACATCTGTCATCCTCAAAGATGCCTTGTGTAACTGTGAATAGTGTTGGGCCCTGGTTATAAATTATGTCTCATAATGGGCCCGATTCTTCTACACGCTCGTGTGATGGTTCAGACAGTGAAGTGGCGCAGCAGGTGTGAGGGTTTTATGAGAGAGAATCATCCTCTATTGCCCAGTGGGTAGAAATGTAGCCATTTAGGGTTCTTTTCCTCACCGTTAGCACTTTGTTCAGTGCTGAGATCCGAGTGGAAAATCCAAATTCATCACAGGAGCTGGGAACCCTCAGGAATCCATGGTGAAATTTAATTGAAAAAAACACCATACAGTGATGTGTTACTGCTTATGGAAAAGTTAAACAGCTAAGCAAGTTTCAGCTTACTAATAGACTTTCAGACCTGAAAGTGCACTCATCGCTGCAAGCATTTAGCCTAGCAAAATAATTATAAAAAAAGCCCATTTTACGTAGGTTGATTTGAATGCAGTCTAGGCCTATGTAGTTACAGTAATTATGATTTCTAAGATTTTTAAATGTATTAATTATTTCAACATAATAAAATTTAGATAAAAATAAAAATAAAAATATATATATATATATATATATATATATATATTGGTTTTTACTAGGGCTGTCAAACGATTCATCACGATTAATCGCATCCAAAATAAAAGTTTACATATTAATTGTGGGTGCACTGCGTGTATATTTAAGAAAAAAATATTTATATATAAAATATTTATATTTATATATAATATAAATTATATATAATTCTATTTACAGTAGGCTATATACATGAAAATATTTCTTAAATATATTTAAGCATGTGTGTGTATTTATATTTATAAAATAATTATACACAGTGCACCCACATATACTATGTAAACGTAAACTTTTATTTTGGATGCGATTAATCGCGATTAATCATTTGACAGCCCTAGTTTTTACATACTCAGCCTATATATGTATATATATATATATGACTTTAAGAGCTGAAAGCATATTTCAGATATATGCTAAGCTATCTGTAAGTATCAAGAGCAATGATGAAATTAGTATATTATATTTTGGTAATTTTGAATGCTTTGTACTATTTAGGTACAGTAATTATCCAAAATTACTATGTAATACACTATGTAACTTTTGGCCATCTAGAGGTTAAAAACAAAACTGCATGCATTTTGCAGAAGAACATTACATTGGCTGCGCTTTGGCTCTGCGTGAACTGTGCGGATGGATATGGTTCTTTCTCGTAACTAAGAAGAGAGAGAAATTTCCAGCTATTCACTAGATAGTAGGCCTACTTCTAGGCTCCGTCCAGATTATAGAAAGGATCTCAAGCTGAAGATGTTATATACCCATTAATAAACACGGTAGGCTACTTCCTTGAAAATAAATTCCAGCACAGTGATACAGCAACCACAATGAAATGACCCTTTCAATTAAATTATTACCAAAGAACTCTGTTAGAGAGCTATTTATCTGTTGAGTAGGCTAATAAAAAGGCAATTTCCACATCCTTTTACAAAATTTCAAATCCTTAATATAGCTATATGCAATATACGCAATTTCCCGCAAAAACTATCCGGTCTAATATATATAAACACTTATAGGCTAACAGGATTACTATATCAGGGTAAGACAAAAACATGTTTTGGAAGAGGTCTATTGAGTATTTAATTTTGTTAGTTTTGGACACAAAAAAGTTGCATATTAGTGTACACTGTAAATATTAATAGGCTTTATCTAATCAAAAAGAATTGTGGCAACAGATTACAAGCAATATAATTAATTAAATTTAACAAATTAGAATTAAGTAATAACTAATCAAATTAATGCCTTAAAAGTTAACCATTTAAAATGAGTAAAACAAAAAAAAAAACATAAATTGAAGTCACCATTATGGTGATCAGTGTTTGTTTTAAAATTGACGGTTTTCCCACCATTTTCTTAACATCAGGTGTCTTCAATGTTAGCAATATAAAATAAAGAGTTCTTAATTAATCTTTGACGTCTGTCTCTTAGTGAGATATTTTTTTGGTGTAAACTTTACTCATTTTTAATGGTCAACTTTTAAGGAATAATTTGATAAATTATTACTCAATTCTAATTTGTTCAATTTAATTAATAATATTGCTTGTAACCTGTTACCACAATTTTATTGATTATATAGTGTAGTAGCCTACCTTCAAAATATGGAACATATTTAAAACACTTATAAATGAACATAATTTCTAAATAAAACTTAAAAAAATATTTATTTTTTAGCTAGAATGGCAGAACTGAAAGTGTTCTCACTTACCTGTATGAGGTGAAATAATTCAAAAATAAGTGTGGAATGCATTATTAACTCCTAATAAGCTTTAATGTTTTTTAAATGCATAAATAATTTAAAAATAAACAAGTAATATAAACTGAATTTATTATATTGATTCCTTTTTAGAATTTGAACTCCAGTTATTGAGCACCATTATCAGCGGGCAGGGTCTTGTTTTGTTTTTTACGCTACAAGTGATGACAAACACATTACTCTCATCAATATTGCATTTCCCCTTTCTTTCCTCCGCACCACAGAGACAAAGAAAAAGAGGTCCCTGCTTTATTTTAAGACGGGCTATTCTTCATCTTGCGCTTTAAGGGAACACACAGGAGAGATGCAGCCAGTGGACAAAATGCATTTCACCTCGCACAGAGTGCATTTGCAGGAGCCGGACAACAATGGCCCAGAGAATACTCGGGAGGCCGCGTCGAAGGCCTGAAAATGGATTCCGAGGGGCCTGCGGATCCGAGGCTTTCTGCCGCCACACCTTCCTC
Organism: Hybognathus amarus; assembly: GCA_030378365.1. Classification (NCBI taxonomy): domain Eukaryota; kingdom Metazoa; phylum Chordata; class Actinopteri; order Cypriniformes; family Leuciscidae; genus Hybognathus; species Hybognathus amarus. Next base: position 198,700 of record JAQIUQ010005615.1, on the reverse strand, counting down.
CAGCGCCTCGCACGCTCTCCCTTTCCTCTCGCTCTCCAGGAGAGCAAAACAAGCAGCCGGGGCAATCACCTGACACATTTCCATCCAATTTCCACTGCCGAATGTGTTCATTTTCGGCCCTAATGGCATGTCATTTCAGCGGAGCCTTTGGTCAAGAATTAATCCTGGAATCAGAACAGATTTTCCGGGGAGCAATCTTCCATCAAGTATTGATTTTTTTACACTCACAGAGCCTGTACTCCCTAATTTAACCTGACAGCACACTGCACAATGGACTAGAGAGCACCTTGGCGACTCGCAGAGGGAACTCTCTTGCGTTTTCTCTTCTCTCTTGCTCCCACTTTTCACCCTCTCACCCCCTCCCCCCACCTCCTTTTGAGCAGCTTTTCAAAAAGTCAGGGAGAAAAGGAGAATTTCGAGGAGAGAGGTTTAAATAACAAAGGTCTTTGCGATGGTTACATGTAAGGATGATGGAGATACAGTCACTGTTTTACCTCTAATTATGCTTTCGAGTGCATCGCATCTGAGGCGCGTAGAGACCGAGAAGGGCTCTAGGAAACGGAAAAGAGGGAAATTAAAAGACAGAAGGAACGAGGGAAAGAGAGAGGAGTGTTTTCCAGGGGCTATCAGGTATCATTATGGGCCTGTTGACATCCAGGACTCTCTGTGCAATGCACCTCTAAGATGTTCTCCTCCTCCTGCAGCCATTTTCTTACCACGAGTGGGTGAAAAGGGTTTCATCAGGGGCTGGAGAGGAGGAGAGGAGGGGACAGGAGAGTCCGAATGTTCAATATGCAGCTGACCACTAATGAGTGGACCCTCCTGAACGGCCTCCGTAAACCCTCGATCCTCAACCTGTCTCCTGCGGCAGAGGGTTTCCAGCTCATTTTGACACTCGCTTGTCTCTTGTAGAGGAGAAAAAGACAAGTCCACAGTGAATCCTATGTCTTAAACAATTAAACATGAAAACTACATTTTGAAAACATGGGGCGAATTTACATAAAGTAGTATTTAAAGTCAGTAAAATCACTTTAGAGAAATTGTATGCATCTAATTATTGTTAATCTGACATCACAACTTAAAGGGATAGTTCACTTTGAAATACATTTTTAGCTTACCTCAAGGGCATCCAAGATGTAGGTGTCTTTGTTTCTGCAATATTTTCAATTTTGATATTTTTAGGTCAAACCGTTGTTGTCTGTCAGTCATATAATTCAAGTCTATGGTCACCACCTCAAAGAGCATGCACAGAGAAGTCCAAATTAAACATGATTTAATGACTCGTAAATGTAAGTACACATTGATGGCCTAAGACATGAAACGAGCGGTTTGTGTGAGAAAACGAACAGTATTTATATCGTTTCAGGCACGGGCGCTTCGGTCTGCGCAAGTGCCGGAAGTGATCTCTCGCGTGTGTACGTCACTCATTGTTTACACAGAGATTTCAGAAGTGTTACCCTTCACTGTGAAGATCTAAACATATTTAGATATACAGGAAATTGCAATGGAATACGATTTCGACATATCAACAGACAACGTTGATTTTTTTTTCTGCAACCACGCGCAAGATCACTTCCGCCACTTGCGCAGACCGAAACGCCTGTGCCTTCCCTTGGACGTGACTGTGATTACAAGAGGTAAAAACTATTTAAATACTGTTCGTTTTCTCACACAAGCTGCTCGTTTCGTGTCTTAGGCCATCAATGTGTACTTACATTTACGAGTCATTAAATCATGTTTAATTTGGACTTCTCTGTGCATGCTCTTTGAGGTGGTGACCATAGACCTCCATTATATGACTGACAGACAAAAACGGTTTGACCTAAAAATATTAAAATTGAAAATACTGTGGAAAAAAAAACACCTACATCTCAGATGCCCTTGAGGTAAGCTAAAACATATCAAATATTAATTTCAAAGTGAACTATCCCTTTAAATGATTTAGTCCAATCAACTCAAGATCTTCCATCAAATCAACAACCAGTGGATGAAACCAAGTCCCCGTTCCAAGTCAAGTCAAGTCATCCCTTATTTATATAGCGCTTTTAACAATGTAGATTGTTTCAAAGCAGCTTTACAGAGATAAACTTAATATAATTGAATCATTTTTGGTTATGCCTGACTAGTTCCACGTGTTTTTCTTTTTCAATAATCTGTTTCACTAGGAAGTTCTGTGTCACAATATGTAAGAAAAGATATGTCAATACTCACAACATTCATAACATCATGACTTTAAATGGATTAATTGGACATAAAGTGATGGAAATCATGACTGTAAAAAATATATTGTTGGTTCAACTTAAAAAAAGAAGTAACCTGGCTGCCTTCAAATTTTAAGTTCATTGAAATGGAAAAATTGAGTTAATACAATGAAGGAGATTAATTTAATCACCAGAAACTCAAAATATTATGTTATCTGAACTACGTAAATTATCTAAGTTGATTTGACAAAAGAAAAAATTTTGTGATTAAAAACATGAAAATATTTCTTTACAGTGTGGTCAACAACATTTTTAAGTGATTGTTATAGCCTGCGATATGCAGGTAGGGTAATATGCATAAGGTCATCTAAAAAGTTTTAGATTTTTGCTGTGGTAAACCACCCAGTTAGCAATTTTGCATTTTAAAGACAGCTAATAGCCGTCTAAACACAGCCCCGATGTCAACCCTAAAACAAGGCAAAATTTGGGCTGTCAGTGAAAATTCAATAGATGTCTAAACGTAGCTGAAGAATAGACACAGGCTATGCATAGAACATGTCAAAGAAATGAAAACCAAACACCTTAATCACTGTTGACTTTGCTTACAAGATAGAATATCATACACCTCGCAAGTTATTTGGCAAAACCAAATTCAAGATTATTTTAGCTGGAAAGTGGGTTACATAGCCGGATATCGGGTCTCAGCTGTAGAAAAAAGAAAAGAAAAAAAGAAATTTCATGATTTGTAAACAACATTTTTTCTTTTGTCAAATTAACTTAGATATATTATGTAGTTCAGATAACAAAATATTTTAGAGTTTCTGATGATTAAATCAATTTCCATCTTTGTATTAACTAATTTTTTTCCATTTCAATTAACTTAAAATTTTAAGGCAACCAGGTTACTTTTTTAAGTTAAACCAACAATATTTTTTTACAGGCGGAGACTGACGGCTATAGCTTGCTGGGCAATAAATCACTTGATATAAAAATATTAGGACTGTAAAAAAATGCAAATGTATTTATTTAGATTAATTGTATTACTTTTTTGTACTGAATACCTTATCACAATTATTTTAGTGAAATCCAGTGACTGACACACACGACAAAAAAAGTTATAGATTTTCATGTAGGTTTCATTAATGTAATTTTAGTGACTGCTTATGACATGAATGAGACTTATAAACCCTAAATAAAAATATATTTTGTGACTTGAATGGAGAAGAACTGAATTTAATCACTGCCTATTAAATCACAAGAACGAGCATGTATTTCCATTAAAAAAAATAAAAAAAATACAGGTCACGATTAACTAGAATATTATGTATAGCATTGCATCCCAGCGTGCAGGTTTGTTGTTGGTCTCACCTCCAACTTACTGAACGCTAAAACACCGCTTTAGCTGCTAAAGATAAATGGAGCGGAGTGCAATTGGATCTGTTGTCCCAGTCACATCTCCATCAGCATCAGAGGCGAGGGGCATTACTTACCCTGCTGATAATGGAGAGGAGAGATGGACAGAGGGAGAGGATTGGGATGGGAGCCCATCCACTGACACCTCAGACAGGCTGTGAGCATCGGTAATTGCCCCTCCGGAGGCAACAAGGTGTGCACAAACAGCAGAGATGCCTGAGTGGCCATATATTCGTGAATGCGCCTCGGAGTGTGCCGAGGTAGACGCGTTCAGAGGGATACGGCGACAGTTCATTTTCCCAGAACATCGTCCCGCCACACGTCCACTGCTGAGGAGATAAGCCAAGAGAGCACCTCTCCGCTGATGGAAAAACAAAAAGAACAATTTAAAGAGCCTCGGCATCGAGCAAACATTCACCCGCAGCCGAATATTCTCTCTCACTTTCCTCTTTTCAGAGTGTCTTGACTGATATTGAACAGTAATCCATTTGAGCTGCTGACATTTCATAATGTTTTCTCCTCTCTTGTCTTCCTTCTCTCTTTCTCTCTCAGGGCAATTTCTGACACTTGGAAGCCGAGCAGAAACGTGTTCCATTGAAGCAAGCCGTAAATATGAGAGGTGATGAGGAAAGGTGGGTGAAATATGAGATATGCTTTTGAAAAGCAGCGTGAAGTCTAGCGTGAGGATAATTATAGCTTTCGCTGCCCTGAACAAATCAGATCCAGATACACTGCATTATGAAGACTTTTAAGAGAACTTGGTCCACAAGACCAAGATCCATTTCATAATGGATAAGAAAACATGGAGGAAAGGAGAGTGAAAACAAGCATTGGTGCATTTTTGATGTTCTTACAAATTATAGCTAGAAAATTGCAGTCACTGGTTTGATTCATTAAATCTTTTGGCAAAATTAGTAAGTTATTTGTATTTAGTTGGTAGCCTATACTGCAAAATCCCCAGTGATAAAATGAACACTGAACGTGTGTATTATATAAACTCTGAGTAGAGTGTGAAAAAGTTAATTGGATAATTAAGTGATTAATTGAAGAGATGATTGAGTATTGTTGAAGACATCGGATGCACCTTTCTATCCATCTGGCTGTTATAACTCATGTACAGCAGCCAAACAAAATATAAAGTTAACGATTTAAGGTCAAGAGCCCAAGTAAAGTGAACACTGATCACCATCATGATGACTTAAAATTATAGTTTTGCCCTTCAGTGATTCTGCTTGTTAGGTCTCAATAATGCTCAATTATCACTCAATTATTTACTTAATTATCTCATTAACTTTAACACTGCTTCAGTGTTCATTTAACACTCTGCTCAGAGTTGATATAATTCACACACAGGGTTATGTATCTGTATTGCATTAGTCAGGATTTGTATCCATTAAGCTAAGGTTTTTTCTAAAGATGACACGCTAACTGCGCATTATCTTATAGTTATCACACTACTTATAATTTAAATAAATAAATGGATGTGAAAATTGAATTTCAATAATATTTCAATTTAGTAAATGTTGTCCAAACACTAATGTGCCTGGGACAGCGTATAATGGTCATTATACAACTGTTTGATAGAATACCACATTTGACCAATGAGAAACAAGTATTCTAACAAGAGCTGTTGGTAAATTCATAATTATGAATAATTCATACTTATGAATGGCAGTGCCAAAAACACTAAAAACTGTATACCAACTAGGTAGGCCTAAAAAATGTATATCAGGGTTCAGAGTGTGAGTTGCATTTGAGACATTTTTGTTGTAGAAGAAGGTCCAATGTACAATAGTTGTTGTGATGTATGAAGCACAAAGGTCACAAATGTCAAACTAAGCAGCTTCCAAGAGGTCAATGATGCAAATGTGTGCCAAAAATTCATCGCTGCATGTTCAAACTCAGCAAACTTGAACTCCGGCGTGATATCTCAGCCCGTTCTCATCCCAAAGCGCCATATACAACGCTTTTGTAAAAGCGTAAATATCCAACGCACATGGCACCCTTTAGCGCCAAATGAGACGTAAAAATAAAATTGGGCAGAAGCCGCCTCCTAGTGGTCTAACCCGTACCCTACCCCATACCTAAACTTAACCATAACCGAAGCGTCTCATTTGACGCTAAAGGGTGCCATGTGCGTTGGATATTTACGCTTTTGCAAAAGTGTCATATATGGCGCTTTGGGGATGAGAATGTGTTGGATATCTGCAAAGGGAAGTTCTCGCTACCTATCAGATGTCAACAAGTCGCCAGCGGAATTTCATCATTGGAAGGTAAATGTGACCAGGCCAAGCCGATATCACAAGAAAACTGACCTATTTTACAAGTGGCATCAAATTATGATTTGATGCTCGTGAAATAAGACTTTTTTTAGGAAAAATTAAAATAAAGTTCCACCCCGATCCCAACCACTAGTTTGTAAATCTTAACCGATTTTGAAATCTGGTTGCGTCACGCAAATAAGGAGAATCTTCAGAGATTTTCTTCTTTGAAAATCTCAGACCTGCACACACTACATATTCTTAAAGGGATAGTTCACCCAAAAATGAAAATTACCCCATCAACTCACCCTCAAGCCAACACTATCACTATAACACTATCTAGTGTAAATGATAAATAGCGCTAAATAAATGTGCTAACTACAATATACAGGTCACCAGGGCACCATACAGACTTTATCAAAGAATTTGCTGATTTTTTATCGTATTAATATCATTAGTACTGGGTGCAGATAAAGTTCTAATTATTGGTGATTTTAACATACATGTAGATAACGAAAAAGACGTGTTAGGATTGGCATTTAGAGACATTCTGAACTCTATTGGAGTTAGGCAACACGTGTAAGGACCAAGCGGCAACATTCGGAAGTGTGAAAAACTGCAATACATCTAAAACCCGCTAGAGGGAGGTTCCAAAAGGGAGCACATATCCATAGATCCAATGTTAAAATGTCCATTTTCGCAGCATAAATTCATGCTTCTGACAGGTTGGTCCCATGGACTTTTATTGTATTTTTCGATTGGTCCTGAGTGCCTGACAACTGTGAGGGGGGTGAATTTTTTTTTCTAACTCGTTAAGTTTAGATCGTATTTAGATATAAAATCTATGACAAATAAGGGCGGTTAACTCCATTGACAGCTGAAAACGGGCTGTGCCGAGTGGAATTTGACGTCTCGGCCATGATCTGACAACACATCACACCACCTCTGTATTCTTTCTGAACATTTGTATTTTGTATTTCTCAAGATTTTCCAATACGGCGCCATGCCCATACCCCCCATTAACTCACAACTGTTCTTCAGAGAGTCTATGGGTGACGTCACAGATAGCTTTGTCCATGTTTTTTACAGTCTATGGTCAGGACCCACTCATTGTCATAATCACACTTTAGATCTAAAATTGTCACGTCAGTTAAATTTTTATTATGCTGCATAAATCATGCAAGCCAGAACCGGAAAAACTTCCTAAAATCCAATGTATCTCGTTACATCACAAGAAGATGGCATCTGAGTTATATTAGTCTTTCTGCTTATTCCGAGGTTTACATGTTAATCCAGGCCATATCCAGACCAGGAGGACCTGCAAATAGATACGACCACAACGCATTCCTGAAGTGTCAGAAGTGTTATGTCAACTCATCGAAAGCCCCGATCGAACACGACAGCCATCAGCACTGATCCTCAACAAACATTTCTCCATCCCAGTGTGATGACTTAAACCAGAATGGAATCTGGATAATATTCTGATTGTTCCAAACCAATCTTGACTTCTGACCTATAATGCTGCCCGAATCAAGTCAAGTCAAGTCACCTTTATTTATATTGCGCTTTTTACAAATACCAATTGGGTAACAATTTACTTGAGGGTGCTGCAGTTGAGACTTACATGAGACCTTCATAATCATGACATTACACATTAATGAATATAAAGTAAGCTTTATGCTTGTTTATGACAACTGTCATTAAGTATCATTCGCTCAATGAATGACATTGTTTGAGATGTATTTATGACAACTTGACACTACTAAGACAACACTGTAGTTGAGGCTCATGAAAACATTCATGACACAGTTATAATGGCCTCATGACAGCCATTGTCAAAACCAACCACATGACAGTTTAACTTAATTTAATGTCAAGTTGTTATTACAAAGACGCAGGTCCTGCATCAGATCTGGATACGGCCTGCGATTCGCGGACTGCGATAAACCTCGGATAAACAGAGAGACTAATATTAGTGTAGATGCCATCCTTCTTATGATGTAACAAAAGTACATCAGGATTTATAGGGAGTGTTCCCAGTTCTGGCTGATCTAAACTATGCAGCCTAAATTGAATTATAGAAGTATATTATGTGTCATGTGTATGCTAAGCCAAAGAGATATGTTTTAAGTCTAGATTTAAACTGACAGAGTGTGCTTCCCGGACAATGTTAGGAAGATTGTTCCAAAGTTTTGGTGATACATAGGAAAAGGATCTACCGCTAGCAGTCGAAAGGTATTATCAACTGGCCGAAAATTTTGAGATTGCAATAGACGTGAAGGTCTATAATGCGTTAAGAGCTTGCTCAAGTACTGGGGAGCTGAACCATTTAGTGCTTTGTAATTGATCAAAAATATTTCGAAATGTATACGATATTTAATAAGAGAGCAAATGCCGTGTTGACAGAAACGGGCTAATATGGTTTATACTTCCTGGTTCTAGTAAGAACTCGAGCTGCTGCGTTTTGGACCAGCTGGAGTTTGTTTATTAAGCGTGCAAAACTCGTAATGCCTTGTTCACACTACATGATTTTAAAACGTCGGGCTGAACTGTGCGGTTCACACTACATGACTTGCTCTCTGTGAAATCATTAGTTTTCAAGTTGTTTAGCTGCACACCACACAACACAACATGATTGATCAAAAACACGAGTTGACAACGCACTACATAGAGATACACCCACGATTCGGATGATAAGAGCAAATCATTAGTGAGCTGTTTCAGTACTATGGTACGGTCTAAATCCTGAAAATCAAATAAATAACAAGTTGACAACAACGATTCTATCTCGTCTACAAACCATGTTTTGTCACAAAAAACCACGCAATAAAACGAAACTGAAATGACGCGAAACAGCACGTGCGCCAATACCCAGCGAAGAAGAGAACACAACACGTGAATATTCACGCTGCACACCGTTTGCGCAATGATTTGCTCTGAGAAAACAATGCAAAAAGAAAGAAAAACGTATATTTTCCTGGTGACCTCAGACCCATGCGTTGCTATGATTGGCTGTACTCATGACATCATTGAGGTTGAGTCGCGCGACGGCTCTGGATATCTAGCATGCTAGATATTTTTCTGAACTGAAGTGGCGCACTCTGCGAGCGTTTTTGCTGTGTTGTTGGCTCTTTCATACTAACAGATTGGCAAGCGTTCATCGTCCGCTCATCCCCGCGATTTGCACACGATAACACCCTGACCTGTTCGGCGAGCTAAACGATTTTTGCAAATCAGGGCATAAAGTCGGGCTTAAAATCATGTAGTGTGAACTTGGCTTAAAGCGTGAAAAACTCTTAAATCTGTGATCATCTTGTTTGTGGTCTCTCACATTTCGAAAATCATTTTTTTATCTTTAGTGTGAGCCAGCCTTAAGCAGATTTAAAAAATTCGCCACAGATGCCACTAATTTACCAGAATCGTAAATAGTAATGAACTACCATGAGAATGTGTAGCATGCCTTTACCTTTGCAACCAAATGTAGTTTTGGTCAAAAAGCAATGCTTTGGTAAAGGTGAGTCACTTATGATCTACGATTCTAAATCTAATCTACACCTGGGAATAAACAGAAGGGATCTAGGATTAAAAATGTTGATCGTGATCAGGAGGTTTGACACAAACTTCAGTTCATGCTACTTGAGTTCTGCTGTCATTAAATCAAATAGGCACACACTAAATAAGAACATACTATTCATGTTCATTTTTTAATTCCACCCACTCAATTTGTTATGCTGATAACATTGTGGTAACACTTTATAATAACTGCACGCTATTAATTATTAGTTAAGCATGAATAAACAGTTAATTTATCATTTATAAAACATTAATAGACATTAATAAGCAGTTTATAAATATAGCTATAAATGTTTTTTTCTTGATTTATAAGCATATCTATAATGCATTTAATAATTGTATTTTCATACTTTGTTAATGATCAATTAATAATTTCTAAATGAAGTATAGCATTATTTACAAACCAGTTGTTTAAGAGTTGTCAGTCATTCAAAAGATCACTTATAAAGTGTAAGTAAATGTAGTAAATACAGGTAGTTATAAAGCATTTAGTAGTGGTTAGTTAACTATTTTTGTGAGCTAATCTAAAGTGAGGACTATTCATGCTTTGTAAAGCATTTATAAAGGCAATTTAAAGACTCGTCGATCTTCTAAACATGTAAAATGTAACAAACACAACACAGTGATAGAGAACATAGAAATATTTAACAGCCTTTATAAATGCTTTACAAGGCATGAATAGTCCTCACTTTAGATGAGCTCACGAACATAGTTAACTGACCACTACTAAATGCTTTATAACTACCCAAATTAACCCTGAAATACAGCATTAATACATGTTAATAAAGCATTTATTAACACACTAAGTAACCATCACTATATGTCTGAATAATAAGATGTATGAATGTACATTTAAATAGTTTATTAATCATTTACTTACATGCTCTAAGTAATCTTACGAACCACTGACAACTCTTAAATAACTGGTTCATAAAAAATGCAATTCTTCATTTAGAAAATGATAAATTGATCATTAATAAAGGATGAAACGACCATTATTAAACAAATTATAGATATGCATTTAAATCAAGAAGAAAGCATTTATAGCTGTATTTATAAACTGCTTAGTAATGTCTATTAATGCTTTATGAATGATGAATTAATGGTTTACTCATACTTAACTAATGATTATTAGCGTGTAGTTATTATAAAGTGTTACCCATTGTTTGTAATAAAAAAAATGACATGTTTTTTTATGGTTTCAGACTTTTGGACTCTGCTTTTTGGTACATCTACTACACTTCCTTTCAGTGCCCAAGTTACATGAAGAAACTAGAAAACTGGCTTATTTGGCAAAATATCACTGTAATTGGTTAAAAAAATGAAGCTGTTGAAATTCCATGTCTTCCACTTGACAAAGTTTTTGAAAAGCTTCAGTCTGAATCCTGAAGTCTATGGTTGCAAAAATAGCACATCTCTGCACGTTCATTACCGAGCTATAATGGCAAATATGATGAAATAGGACACGAAAACAAAAGAATACAAACAAAAAAAACTTTTAAAAAGAAGAGCAGGAAGGGAAGAAAGGACAGAGCAAACATCTTCAACATCAGTTCTCAGCCTAATGTTAATAATTTATGTTGTGTGTGCTTTCTTTATGATTAATATTTATTTATTTACCGCTCTTCAATTTGCCAGCCAGTCAAGCTTTCAAAGACTTCATGGACAAGAGAAGCCGTCACAAACTTTCAAATGCCTTTCAGCAGAGAATGTGCTTTCTCTCTTAGAGACAGCTCATTATTGTTATCTGTTGCAGCAAAGAAGAATGAAATATCGATGCGAAATAACCCTGGCATGGATTTCTTTCTATTGACCCAATGGAAATCTAAATGAATTGCTGCTGACCCTGGAAGCCTGTGGGCCGTCTGTATGCTTTAGGTGTGAATTCAGCATTGAAAGCTTGTTTCGGCTGTAAGGAGAAACGCATTTGTGTGTGACTCTTCACTTTATATCAGCGATTACATGGAAGGACGGAGCATTACGGAGGACAGAATGAAAGACGGCTATTGTTCAGAGGAAGAGACGAATCACTGGGAAGTAAAGTGGGTTTAACATGGTTAAAATAGCAAGACAATGTGTCTTTTAAATGGAAAAATGGGATTGTTTTGCAGAGTGAATGTTTGAAATGTTCACTTTTGTTAGTCCATAACTATGTTTCTGAGGCACCATTTGAACTATGTGCAAGATATTTACCATCCCTACATGGCTATTATTTGCCATCATCATCATACAAGCATTTAAACATTTGTTGTTTTAAATAGTTGTTATATAAAGTTTCTAACCTTTTGTTGTTTCACATGTGTTATATAAAGCTTAAGTAACGCTTCCTTTTACAGTACAGTACTTACAGTGTAGTTACCTAGAAAGTACTGGCTAATATAATGTAAGTACATGGAACAGGGGGAGGTTTAGGGGTAGGTTCAGGGTTCAGTACTAGTTATTACCCAGTAATTGTAGTTACTAAAATAAGTACATAGTATTTAAATGGGTAACTGGACTGTAAAAGGAAGCGTTACCAAAGCTTCTAACCTTTTGTTCTTTTATAGTTGGAAGTTGAAAGTAAAGTGTCTGTTGAGTCAATTATTCTGTTTATACCGTGATTACCACATCAAGATATTGTTCAGATGTTTTATTTACAAAACATAGTCAATCAAGGGGCAGTAGTACCTGACAACAAGTTTCTACGAGAGTGTGTGTTTGTATTATGTGTGTGCGTGCAGAGAAAGAGAGAAAGAAAGTGTGCTTTCCATAGATAATAAAAGGAAATTTAGTGGAAAAATATGGACATTTCTATTAGAGCCCGACCGATAAAGGATTTTGAAGAGTTCATACCGATACAAATATTTGTTGGTTTTAAAATCCGATATATCGGCCGATATTTATTTTATTTTTTATTTCAGAAATGCGCAACAAAACATTAACAGATTTCCCTAACATTAGTTATTTGTAGTTATTTATGAGTTTTAACTGACGTTTTTATTTTATTTTAGAATATATACATTTATCGGCTATTATAACCGCCGAGACTCGATAGTTTGGAAAATGCCTGAATATCGGCCAGATAATATCGGCCTGCTGATCTCTTAATTTCTATCCTATTGTCCAATTGTGTCTTGGTTCTTTTGCTTAAGACCTTTGAAATAACTATTAATTACATGTGGCGTTTACTGGAAACGTACATTTACCTTAGTACATTCATCAACCAATCAGAATCAAGCATTCGACAGCCCTGGTTTAATAGCTCTATGTGTTGGCCTATGAGATAATGTCAGCTTCTTAGGAATCAGGTATCTGGTGTCATTTTTTAAGGATTTTATTCCTTTATTTTACTTATAATGTTCAAATAAATCTGTGCAATATTTATTTAAATAGAAATTATTTAATCTTACCCTCTCTTAAAGCTTCCCCTAAAAAATTCTAATCCAATATATATAAAATGAAAAAGAAATCAGCACAGCGACAAAATCAAATATAAAAACAAATTGGTCCCACTTTATGTTAAGTGGCTTTATGTACTATGTACTTACATAGGAAAATAAGTACAATGTACTTATTGTGTTCAGGTTGTATTGTAAAACACTTTTTGCTGCTATTGAGGTGTGATATGGGTAAGGTTAGGGTCAGGTGTGGTGGTATGGGTAGGTATAAGGGTGGGTTAAGGTGTAAGGGAAGGGTCAACTGTGTAATTACAAATGTAATTACATCAATTAATTACAGTTGCAGGCATTTTCAAAATACCTGCAACTGTAATTTAAATCTTCAAATTACATGCAGGTATTTTCAAAATATAAGTATGTAAAAACATGTATGTACACAATAAATCCAATGCATCAAAGTAGTAACTTCTATGTAAGTACATAGTGCTTAAAGCCACTTAATATAAAGTGGGACCAACAAATTTTATGAGAGATTAAAACAACGACGGGTTCAGTTACCTGAGGGGACTGATGTACAAACAGCAAGAATAAAAATCTCAAAAAGCATTATGCCATAATTAACTAATCAGAATCAAGTATTCTGGAGAGTGGTGTAATAATAAATATCATTTGCTTGGTAAAAGTGGATTTTATCCCTCTGTATAATTCTTCTTTTAATTCTGGTACTAAACTTTAAAACAGGATAAGACCATGAAATGTGTAAATGTTAAGAAATCTTTGTTTCTACTTGCTTGTTCTTCAGTAAGAAATGCAGCCATTGTGTTTCATCTCAAACAATTGTTTATTATTAATTATTATGGTACAAATTAATGTGACAGACTTGAAGCTGTTAAGAAATACACAAAGTGCAGTCTTAACTGACCGGACAGATATTGCTCTATATAATACATACAGTTTTCAGTCTATAAAATTTAAAGCATCCTTAGCAGGTTAAACAGCTTTGGTTTCGAGGTCTTGAGAGTAGTAACAGACGTGAACGTTTCAAACTCGACTGTGTGTGTGTGTGTGTAAATGTGTTTGTGTGTGTGTTCATCAATAAATCTCAAAAGAATTTCCATCATCTTTTGAAAACAATTGAGTTGAACCACAAAGTTTTCTTTGTTTCCCATTTATACAGGGCAATTCCAGGCAATCAAACTCAAAAATGTATCTTACATAGTGAAAGGGGATAAACAAACAAACAATGCAGAAACTAAACAATAGAAAAAGAATGAATTTATGTCTGCTCTATACCACGTGACCCTGGAAAGCACATCGTAGAGAAAAGTAGGTGAGAATCAATCTATGACGGTCATAAAAACTACTTTACAAACATATACACAAGTCCATTATGGTTTGTGGTGAACCTTTGCAGAAAGGTCTCATGTTATGACATTGCTCACTACTTAGCAGGACAGTGCTGAGGTAATTTATGATATACTCCATTTAATCAATTTTCTTCAATCAGTAACATATTTCAAGATTGTCGACGACATTTAGCCATTTCTCTGTACAATGTGCATAAAACTATTGAGCTTTGGTCCAGCATTGAAAAGATGAGCAAAGGCAGAACGCCAGATTTCTGTCTCTTGGTTTTAATTTTTGGTTACAGCTTTATTTCGTAAGCGTGTATACCTTAAGACGTCCAGTCTCTGCAACCATACAAAGATGCCATGCTTCTGAATTCAGTGAAAATGAACGAGCTGGGAGAACGTCATATTATACAATACGAGTTGAGTCTTCATGTAATTAGACAGCTCTTTTAATGTGAGTCAAGATATCGGTTGCGTAAAGCTGCCAGAAGCCGGACAGTTTCTCTGGAACTATAATTATGGCAAATGTCCATTGTGATGTGTTACATTTGAATAAATACCTCAAATAAATGCCATTTTCATTGCTGATGGACAGATACTGAATTAAATGGAAAAATTGTATAGGAAGAAATATCAACAGTATCGTTACTAAGTAGTTTTTTAGCAACTTTTGATAACTGTGATTGCGTTAAATATATAAATGCCATACAGATAGCCAATTTTAATTTAATTTTTTAATGCTGCAGGAAAAATATTAAAATGTATCTGTAAACGGACACCTTTTTATTGTTTTTGTCTGTATAAAGAGATACAATATAAGAATTAGCCTATGCAACAAAAGAGACAAGAAAATAATTCATAAAATCACTGTAAATGAAACCGGAAGATAGGCTGTAGGTTTGTATGATGGTGTATTTGGGACAATGAATTATTATTATTTTTTTATATACATTAAATATGTATTCAATGTATCCCCTAGAGTTAGATAAGTCCATACATACCTTTCTAATCTCCATGCGTGCTGTAACTCTATCTGACGCACCCACCGTTAGCCTAGCTTAGCATAAAGACTGTATGTAAATGGCTACAGCTAGCATAATCCCAGTAAGAGACAAAAACACAAACATTTTCCTATTTACATGTTGTGATTTCTATAGTTACTGAGTGTACAAATAACAAGGTAATATGAGACACAGATATCCTTTAACCAAATAAATATTGGGAACTATATTCTCAGAAGGCGAAGCCCTTATATTCTGAGAATATATTCATATTATATCACTTATATTCATAGTTTATATGGTTAAAAGATGGCTATGTCTCATATGACCTTGTGATTTGTACACTCAGAGACTATACAAATCACATGTAAAGAGGGAAAATGTTTGCGTTATTTGTCACTTATTAGGATTAGTATGCTAGCTGTAGCCATTTACATCCAGTCTGTGTGCTAAGCTAGGCTAGCAGTGGGTGTGTCAAAGAGATGAAAAAGATATGTATGGACTTGTATAACTCTGGGGGATACAGTGAATAAGCTAAAGACAAAGAAAGTTGGAATGTTCCTTTAAGGTTTATATTCAGTAAATTGTTTGGCTTGCATCAGAAAATGAGCATTTTTCCAGTCGTTTCTTCCATCTGAGCAAGTCTTTCTGACTGACACAATGGAGTTTTTGCACAAAGCCAAAAAAAAAGCACCAAAAAAATGTAAAAGACATAAGATAACTTGCATAACCCAAGTGAACTAAAGTAATTCATCTCATATATATATATATATAAATATTTCTTTTTTCAGTTGAGTGACAAAATAAAAACATCCAATCACATAAATAAAATGGTTTGCAGAAGGTTCGGGCCAAGGTATGACACAATGTCCTTGTTCTTTGGCTAGGAGGCTTTGGCAACACCGTAAAATAGCTTTAATCACAGCTGCGACAAATGTGGATATATATGGTATGTTCACTGAGAATCTCTTTGCAAAATATTCCTCCCGAGTGCAGTCTTTTATGACGGATGCCTTAATGTTTATGAGACAGGGTGAGTTGACAATGGCAGAAACGTGACAATAAACTTCTCAAAGATATTTTTTTCGGAACTTGTGATTTCAATTCATGACAGAAATATTTACATAAAAACCCAAGAGATAAAATAAGACAAAGATTCAAAGTCACACCCACCAACCCCGTCACACAAATCATCTTCTTTCTTGTTCTTTTTTTTTTTTGCCATTTTCCCCGTAAAAATGTAAAAATGTAAAACACATTTACAATTAAAAAACCTCAGGAATCAGATGCAACAAACTTTGGTAAGTAGTTTCTTCACCATCCTTGATTTAAACATGATCCTTGCTCTTAATTCCTCAAACACTGCTAACGAATCGGTACTTTAACTCTCTTTTTTCTTGACTTTTTTGGTTTTTGCTTTTTGTGATGATAACACTGACAATATTTCTTTTCGTCTTTGTCGACAGTTCATAGGCGTCGGATACTAATCGTCCAGGTTTAAGTCCGCAACATCAGAAGTTTTCGCCATCGGTGCGCGTTCCGCGTCGATCCAGCTAAGGATGTTCTTCCATATTGTCGACCAGAGGGTCCATTGGCACGATTCGGCCCGAGCTCGGGCGGTTTTAGCCTCTTAATAGTGTTTTTCAACGCTTGCCTCTTATTGCAGAACCAGACGCGCACCACCTCGCGATCATAGTTCAGTTTCTCTGCGATTTCGGTCATCTCCTGACCGGAGAGTGGGTGTTCTTCTCGAAGTGGCTGTTGAGGATTTCTAGAGCCTGCGGAGTGAAAGAGGTCCGCCGCTTGCGCTTTTGGAGGGCTCGCTGCCGATAAACTCGGTCAGGTTCTGCATACCGGAGCGATGGCGGGCTTCCGCCTCGGCCATCCAGCGCTCCAGCACGGGCTTAATCTTCTGGGCAGCTTTTGGGGTGATGTCCAACTTCTTCGAACCTGGCAGGATATAAAAGGCCAGGGTTCAGTTTGCCTGTCAGATTGCTAGCTATAGTGTTCTCTTGGGCTTCCTGTGGTAGGAAAAAGTGGCTTCTCAGGATGGTGTGTCTGGGAGAGATTGAAAGAGAACAAGCTTACTCAAGTGCCCAGACCGGGTGAGGGGTTTCCTGTCTGACCCAGTTGCCCAGAAGGGGTCTCTTGGTCCAAGCCGCCAATGGGACAGAGAGTTTCATGGCCTCTACTCCATTGCTTCAGCTGGGAAACCAATGCATATAAGCCCAAAGAGATAGTGTTTGCACTCCAGTACATCAAATGTTCCAAATTGTTGACTCTCTGTACCCATGATGCAATGAACCAAGAGGACTCTTCCACAGGGCCGGTCCAAATACAAACAAGCACCTGACTGATATCATAAAGAAGGAATTTCATTTATTTGCCTTCTCTAGCTCCTTCGAGTTACAATCGAAGCCACAGATGGCTTCACATTTGATAAGGAATTCTCTTTATCTGTGAGAAGAATTGTCAAGCATGCAATAAAAACATTAAAAGCATTATTAATTCACAAATGGTTTAAATTATTCACTCAAATGCACACACATTTGAATAGACTTCTAAAACTTCTTCCGTCTTCCTCAGAGCAAGCCTGATGCTCATTTAATGTTTAATGCTAATACATTTTCACCTTCACTTTTGAATATGCCTGCAAGTTTCAGGGTCTCCAGGAGGTAAATCAGGTCTAATATTGAGGTCTTACTTTGGCAATTGAGGTAGAAACTTTGCTTTCTGAACAAAAACAACAATGAAACATTTGTCATGGTTACTAGTTTTACACTTGTTTAAACTAAGCACTCAAAACATACATTTCACACAGCTGCCACTTGAGCTACAAGAAAGAAGAAAATACCTGGTAAAAGTTAAGCACACAATGTGGCTCTTTGATAGAGCCCGACCGATAAAGGATTTTGAAGGCCGATACCGATACAAATATTTTTTGGTATTCCGATATATCGGCCGATATTTATCTATTTATTTTTTCAGAAACGCGCAACAAAACTAACAGATTTCCCTAACATTAGTTATTTGTAGTTATTTATGAGTTTTAACTAAAATAATATGATAATGCATTTTAAAAAGAAACTTGTTTCTTTTATTGTCACAACTGAACAGACTGATGATAGTGGCATTAGCTATTAGCTGATAACGTCACACTGCAAATTGTAAAACATACATTTTCAATATAACAGGCCAAGGAGAGATGATACGTCTCATTGCTATAACTGTCACATGCTATTAAAGAAATACTTCAGTCACATTGTCAAAAGTTAAAAGGACAGTCAGTCAACTACACTGTAACAACGTAACGTAACCATTACTAGCTAATTCCGCTTCACTCTCGGCTTATTTAACAGCAGCAAAACTGGACATGATCTTGGACAAATTTTGTCATGCTTATTTGAGTTAAGAGAACTGATGGGGATGTTCTTTTAGTTGTTATTCAAGCAATCGTGACCAACTCAACGAGTGTTGCCAACAGGGACGGTGTAGAGCGCCCTCTGGTGGACAAACTATACAACTCCAACACTCATGACATGGCTTAAGCGTGTTTCGTCTTTATTTTATTTTTGAAATATTAATTTATCGGCAGTACCGATAGTTTGGAAAATGCCTAATATCGGCCGCTGATACATCTGTCTGGCTCTGCTCTTTATTTGGGTTAACACTGAACTATGGGAATTGTTTTGAATAGATATAATTTGGATAGATATACCGGTAGTATACAAGCCGTTTATGTGTCTCTAAAGCAGTAAAAACTGGTGGGTCAAAAACTAAAAACAGGTTTGTTGTGAAATGTAACCATTTCATTTTGCATTTTTTGTTTAGAATTACAAAATTATATATATTATAATCATTATAAAATAAATGTGGTGCGTCTCTATAGGATGTTCAATGTAAAACCTCTTGAAAAGCACTGATACTGATCTACAGCCTGTATAAGTACAGTATATAGTTAAAGAAGAACCATAAAAGAGCTTTTGTCTCCAAAGACTCTGAGATTTTCAGGTGTGTCTTTAATGGGGAGATGTTTCAGTGAGTTCCCTGACCTGCGCTCCTATCGCGACACATGGACATCTGTCAGGCAGACAGAGAAAAGCCCAGCTGAGGGAGGCGAGAGAGGTGAACTACTGCTCTCTGAAACAACACACAGTCTCTCTTGGTCCTGAACTCCTGGACAGGCTCCTGCGAGGAGGCCTTTGATGGAATCTTAACTGGCATTTGAAAAGACGCCTGAAGCGGGGGCAAAGGCCCTCGCTCTCCCAGGTCCTCAAACGAAAAGACTTTTTTTTTTCAGAACGGAGATGAGTGACAGCACCCTGTTAAAGCACAACTGAGCAGGAAAAAGCCCAGGCATATTGAGATGCCGACTTATTTATAGTCATGTCTTATTTAATTTCTTAATTTTAGATCCTGTTCACTGCAGTTACACCAGAAATAAGTTAAATATTTCAGCTTCTGGTTGAGAGAGACAGCAGGGATATAATAATGCTGATGCAGGATCAGCAAAATCACTACTTTATCAAAACTGAGTGGGTTTTAGTAGTGACTACATTATTTTACTTGTAATTGTAATTGGTCAGTTATTTGTTGACAATAATTCAAATCGTACATAAATTTCATAATTATGATAAGGTTTTGTGCTATTTTGAGATCTGACTTAAGCAATATTAGCAATATATTTCTTATATCAAAATACAGTAAAAAAACAAAATCTTAAGAAATATTATTATAATTAAATTAAAATACTATTATATATATAAATATTATTATAATTAAATTAAAATACTGTTTTCCATTTTAATATATTTTAAAATGTATTTATTACTGCGATGACAAAGCTGAATTATTAGTCTTAAGTGTCACATGATCCTTCAGAAATCATTCTAATATGCTGATTTGCTGCTCAAGTTTATTATTATTGTCAATGTTAAAGGTGCACTGCACAAGTCTTTGAGTTTTTGGAGAACTACGCCCCTCTGGCGACAAGCGAAACTGCAACCAGAGGTGTTGCACGAGCTGTTCATAACCAAAGGAGCATCAGCCGCACAAATCTTTTGTTAGTCATAATGTCTTCAGAGGTAATAAAGTTATACATCTGCAAGTATTTTTAAATATATAAAAGGAAAGGCAATTACACACTTATGTACATTAAATTACACACTTATGTGTGCATGAGGGAAAACGGGGGTAGTAGAAAACTCTGTTTAATGTGCTTACTGTATCCACTTATGATTGTATTATTATGGAAACACGTTAATGAACAAAATAAGTTATTATTTTGTAAAGAACCCGTTTGAGCCCTAGAGCCGACCGGAGACCTCTCCATTTGTTGAAAGCTTCCCGATGTTGACTCTCGTCTTATTCCGGCAGCTGGCACTAGACAAAAGTTTAATTTTCTTTGTCTTACGTGGAGTTTGCGTTGGGGTTTGGAACAAACTACAAGCCGGTCTCTTTGAATCCATCTTCTACTTTTGTGGAAAGTTGACTAAAGTTTTGTCATTTGAGTTGTCTTCTCTGATACGGAGAAGGGCGGCAAATACACTGAAAGGGAACCTTCAGATTTAGCCCCGGACCAGAGATGTTTCTGACCCCAACCCTTCAACACAAACCTGCCAGACAGAGCCAGTTGAGCATGAACGCGCATGACGTCACGTCCAGTCTCAAATTCTGTCCCAAATCCCTATTTATTTCACTGTACAGGATTATAGAGGCGATCACAGTGATCAGAGAAGGGCTCATTCAGCCCATCAGGCAATTGTTTAAGCATGTATGGGTTAGAAAAACAAGCATTTTTAACATGAAATATTGTGCAATGCACGTTTAAAAACAGTTGTGCTGCTTAACATTTTTGTGGAAACTGCAATTTTTTTTTCAGGATTCTTTGATGAATAGAAAGTTCAAAAGAACAACATTTATTTTAAATATAAATCTTTTGTAACTTTCTGCTTCTGGGTTGTATGTGCAGAACGTAGGCTCACTATTGGCCGGCGCTGGTCATGTGTGTGATGCGTGTGATGCTGGCCAATAGTGAGCCTACATTCTGACATACAACCCAGAAGCACTGTGCTGTTACACAGGCCCACACACAAGAAAATGAATAGTTGAATTAAGTTGTTATTTTAGTTTGTTTTTTTTGCACACAAAAAGTATTCTCGTCGCTTGATAAGTGGCTTAAGGTAGAGCCACTGTAGTCACTTGGACTATTTTAATGTTTTTACTAACTTTTGGGCTCGGCAAGTTTCAATTACAATAGAAGCCTATGGAGTGAGACAGCTCTCAGATTTAAAGGGATAGTTCACTTTGAAATAAGTTTTTGGTATGTTTTAGCTTACCTCAAGGGCAGCCAAGATGTAGGTGTCTTTGTTTCCGCAGTAGTTTTGATTTTGATATTTGGATGCTCTTGATGTAAGCAAAAACATATCAAAAATTAATCAAAGTGAAATATCCCTTTAATCAAAAATATCTTCATTTGTGTTCCGAAGCTGAACTAATATCTTATGGGGTTGGAACAACATGAGGGTGAGACATAACTTTCATTTTTGGGTGAACTATCCCTTTAATAAATTGAATTGACTGTAATAACAGTTACTTTTCAAGGATGTTTGAAATTAAATTTCAAAAGTTTGAGCAGGCTTATTTAATAAATGTTTCAATTCTCTCCACTTTCTCCATTCAAAAGATGTCTGGAAATGTTTTTTTGTGGCGAATACAGAGTGAATCAAAAGGCATTGGGTAAGTAGGTGTGATTAAATATATATACAGTCATGTTAAGCAGCTCTTCTGCCCAATTTGTTGTGCAAATTATAGATGGCAGCTTTGCCGCCTGAGACATGAATCATTGATGTGAATCCAGTGTTTCAGTGTGGATTAATGTTGTAAATCCACACGGCTTAAAAGTGGAAAAGCGATTCCCATCTTGCAATTATGTGATGATATGACATCTTATGAGCATCTGTGTGCAATGGTGCATGCAAAAGAGAAAAGGCCGCTGAACCATGCAGTATAAAATCTAATTTGTATGGTGTATTTAACTGATTTAAATAAACGAGAGAGCAAATGATTTTAATAATATGATTTAGATTCTATTGCATTGTTAATATGTTGTTTTCTATAAACTGAGTCAAACATGTATTTGATGATTTCATTCCACTGATGTCAAATGCTTCACATCAGTCATAAGGCATCTGGATTCTCCGGGCTTTAATAATGACCCCTGCCTCTGATCAGTTTGACGATGCACCTTTTTGATTGTTCAGACGAACCAATAATGCTTTTTTTCCTCTGTGAACTATGAGATCGGACAAGATAGAGACATCTGTCAGGCCGAGTTTGACTGAGCAAAGACTACAAGAGCCCCAAGAGCTCACACACTCACAAGCGAAAGCACGTTCACCTCTTTCCCCTCTTGTCTCTGCTGATGTTAACTAAACTAAAGCATGTGAAGTCTGCCTTTAAAGCCAAAAACACTCTGCACACTGTCATGTCCAATGTCATACAAATGAACAAATAATGAAAAAACAAAATCCCCCTTCCTTTCTGACGGGATGAAAGGACGCATATAGAGAAAAACATCACATCACCTGTTTATTTTGGAAACTAATGGCTTTTAATGTATGCTATAAATATCTAAATAATGCATGTGGCTAAATATTTCATGCAGGAATTTTAAGACTTTCTGCACTAGTTTGAAGCTTCATAAGGAATTTCCACACTCTCCCCCACGAGCAATTTCAGGTTTTATCGGTCGCTCGTTGCTGATATGATGAAATTTTAACAAGCGTGCGACGGCGGCATGTCAGATAAACACAAGTGTCTCATCAGACAATCCTATAAGCATTCAAATGCACATGGAGACATTGTGCGGTAAGATCAGAGTTCATTCAAACAAGGAATTGTATTTCAAGTGGTAATTAATGTGTCTTTATAATCTAGAGAATCATTCATATTGCTTATTTTGAACTTTTGTTGAAGAGGGCACACTTTCAATTAGGGCTGCACGATTTTGATCAATATTGAGATCATGATTAATTATCACAATTATTTGTTTGATTTTAACCAAAACTAATTTTATTGTCACATAGGCGAATTATAACTGCTTTCACATCCATATTGTGCTACATTCCTGCTAATGTACAACTATGTGCATAGGTCCTCTAATTCACCAAAATTCAGTGCATCTATTTTAAGAATAAATAAAAATAAAGAGAACAATAAATAAAATGTTCAAAACTTCAACAAGGCACTATTTTACATTAGTTGTCTAAATATATTTTCAGGAAGCAAAATATAAACTTGCATTGTACCTGCATATGGATGTGAATTAAACGCGCAAAATATTCAATCAATAAAAACAAATATTCCATAACAGAATGTAACAAAATGAGAACATGTCAAGGCAGAACTATGCATGGAGGTTCCATTAATGGATGAAATTCAGAGTCATTGTTATTTGACACTAAGAAATGTAAAATGTTGTGGTGTGGACTGGATACAGGAAAAGTATCGAAAAAGTATCGAAATTGCGATTCTTGACTTGGTATCGGTATCGAAACAATAATTTTGGTATCGTGACAACACAAGGTACAGTGTCAGTGATTAGTTGTGAAATCTTACTGCATAAATTGAATCTATTTAATCCTCTATATGAAAGTTTATTGAATTATTTCTATTTATTAAACAATAGTTCAAAACTAGACGTTTGTAGTAGGCCTAGGCCTACTGAATATTGTAGTCCATTAATCGAACTTTGATGCCTCTTATATAGTAATTATATATTACATTGTAGTATGTACTAATTCATTAATGCAATTTACTAATGCTCATACTCAGTCCCTCACGCGCATTGTCACTCGATCTCTCTCGCGCACAGACACAATCGGTATCTCTCGCATGCTGTCGCTCGCACGCAGACACACTCGGTCTCTCGCGCACTTTCACTCGGTATTGCTCGTGCGCAGACACAATCGGTATATCTCGCATACTGTCGCTCGCACGCGGACACACTTGGTCTCTCACGCGCACTTTCACTCGTTATCGCTCACGCGCAGACACACTCGTTATCTCTCGCGCACTTTCGAGCACACTCTTCGTCTCTTTCGTGCAATGTCCCTTGCGCGCAGACACACTCGGTCTTTCTCGTGCACTGGGGCTCATGGAGGCACGTGATCAGACAGTGGTTTACGAAGCGCTAGATTGGCTTTGCAAAAAAAAATAATTTCAGAGCATTCTGTGAACGGAACGACGCATTTTAAATATCGCTCGAATAATAGGGGTGTAACAATTTTCGAACCGAACTGAAAAAAACGCGATACTAAACTCACGATTCGAATCGCGATACTGTCATTGCGTACCGAACACGCCCAGCCCGGCTCAATGGACCTCATGTCTTATGTGTACAGTACACAACGTATTCAGTTTTGTAGCCTAACCACCATTAACACCAAATAACAAGCTCTGTGTTTTGTTACTTTCGATAATAAGCAAGGTGTAATCTTTCCAATTCTGTCTATTTCATCACGAAAATGAAATACATGGCGTTTTGGCGCTCTTTGATGTGGCGTGACAGATCGTTGTGGGCTTACTATAACTATAGGCCCCTCATTTCAAGCGGCAGCGCGCGCGCGAGTAAACGCGATCATCTCTTCCTCAGTTACAGAAAAGACACCTGAAGGTATGTTGAAAGATACAGTATACTTACTGAAACGCATCATAACTCGTGTAATCGCTCAATCAGTGTTTCAGCCGCGGAAACACGTCAGATAAAACAGCATAGCTTGTCACTAGCATTAAATTTACCTCAACAGGCAAGTGATTCAGTGTCCACAACTTCCTATAAATGAACTCTTGCACTAAATAAATGCACTATGTATATTATATTCTGCTTAACCTGTTTATGATATCTTGATTATTTAATGTATGTTGAAAATATCTTTCATGAAAATTACAACTGTGTAAATTATTATATTTCAACAACAAATAAGAGTAAAAACACAAGTTAATACAAAAACTGCCTTATGTTCAGTTTACATGTTTTCATACAATGTGTTGTGTGTTGATTATTATATCTAAAAAATAAATAGCATCTGAATTTAGGTTAAAAGTCTACAACCTTTAATGTTATAGTAATGTGCGGCTCCCTATATAGTTTACAGCATTAGCAGATTTTTTTGTTAATCCTTGTGAAATGTTTAATTGTAATTGAATTAATTTAAAGACAAAGACCTTTTTTTTCATTAACCCACTGGTAAAAAAAGAAAGAAAAAAAAGCCATTTTAGCTTTCAAAACCGAACCGAATTGAACCGAACCGAGACGTCAAAACTGTGGGAAAACCGAACCGTCAGTTTTGTGTATCATTACACCCCTATGGAATAAATATCGCGCAAATTTGATCGTGGGAAGCCAAAATCGTGATCGTGATTAAAATTCGATTAACCGTGCAGCCCTACTTTCAATTAATCTTCTAGAGTATTGCAGGTCCCATGTTTTTGTTGTGAGAAGTATTATAAATGTTAGATATATTGATAACAATTATATTGTGTTACACAATTTAAACAATACAAGGTAACACTTTATTTCAGCCCATTTTATACATTCTACTAACTATAAGTAACTAAGCAATTACATGTCAACTACCAGTAAGTAGAGAGTGTAGCAGAAGTAGACTGTCTGCTTGATATCTGTTTAACACTTTAATTTGATGGTCCCCCAATCTACTGATTATAAGTACCTTTACAACTACACAACACATTTTTCTACCAACCCAAACCCTAACACTTAACCCTAACCTACTGGAGTCTACTAATACTCTAATGAGGGTTAATTGAAATGTAGTTGCAAAGTTATAGTTCATAGAATGCAGTAGTTGCACTATAGGTTTTGTGCTTTATCCTTTCTTTTCTTATTTATATCTAATAGCACAGGCCTCAATACTGTAAATCTGTGTGATAAGATATTGTGTATCCTTTATAAATGTAATCTTACATCATGTATCCATGTGTTGGTGCAAATTGTCCCCTGATGTCTAAAAACTACTGAACTCCTCAAAATGCACACACACATAATAAAATAGCGCTCTAATGATGATGTTAAATATTTCATTTACTCATGATACATAATGTCCTAGTTTAGTTTGCTCTGTGGAACACCACATTTTATTAAAAGTCATGTCAAGTTCCTTTCAGCTAAGCTAAATGTCATGTGAATACATGGCATTGGCCCTTAGAAATTATTAAGTGGTTTAAGTGCTTCTTGTAATACCAAAGCTGATGTATTTTACATTAGTAACTGGATCTTTTCATACAGACTGTGCAAAGATGATTGGAGGCCGGCACAGACTGGAATAAAATGGATGCCTCTGACATATATTGCTCATCAGTTATGAATGTTTGAACATCTCTCTTTAACATCTTAATTATTTGTGATGAACTATAAATTGGGTACTACTTGTATGTAAACCCAGGTTTATTTATTTATTTTGAAAGCTACTTTAGAATAATATAATAGCTTTTTTATTTGTTTTTGTTAATGTGCTAGTATACTTTGATCTGTTTGGTGACCTCCATACCTGCAGATGGCAGACTGGCTGTAGGCTGGTCCTTCAGTTGCACTGAGAGCCTGTCCCACCTGAGTTTCGAGTCAGACCCAGAGACAGCCGCGAATTTTAAACGCTTTGGCGAATTCTTGAATCTCCTCCCAGGTTTACACCATCCACTTCACTAGGTGCAGTCTGAGGGTCTAGAAACAGAAGAGAAATGAATGAAGCTGCAGCTCACATTTCACATGGATTCACACACTAAATGCAGAACTGAATATAAGTGTTATAATATGACTTTAACAAAAACGACTTCAAAATAGCTTCCATTTCTGCATATTTTCCAACCATTGACTGATTTTTCTTAAGATTTAACAATAAGGCTGAATGCCAGTGAGCATAAAATAATGCGTGTATTAGGCACTTCCCAAATGAATGCTTATGTGAATAGCATTCTAAAATGCCTTTCTAAGAAATATTCATTTTTTTATGCCAAGTTCTTTCTTTGCTTGGATATTTAGCTATGAAAACAGAGGTATGCAGAGGTTAGATTTCAATTTGATTCATTTAGCACTTCAGGCTTTATAGATTCAAGATTTTGTGCATTTTAGCTTAATACAATGTGATTGGCCATTATACATCAATGCCAGGTGGTCCAGCATCCTGCTAACATAAGAAAAATTTGGCCGACTGAAATAATTCATGGACGTCATTATGAATGAATTATTAAAAGAACCCATCAGCCATATTTAAAGTCAAAATCTATTGAACCAGCACCCCTGTCACACCCCATATGCAAATTAGTTGTTGAAACCTGAACTTGCTCCAATGCAATATTGAAAATTCCTGAGCATGAAGCAGTTTTGTCTTTCGACCACATAGTAATGATTTATGACAAATGGCACATTGCCCTTTGCCATGTTATTATTCATTGCTGATCCGTAAAAAATATTATTTTATAATAATACTCAAAGACTGACTTGAATACAATCATGAAATGTCTTAACAAAGCCCAGCAGTGTGATTCGATATTGTTATCGTAACATCCACCTCATTGAATAAAATACACACAAAAAAAGAAAAAAGATTTGCCAAATGCACCTTGAAAATCCAGCATGTATTCTATCTGAGCTGAATATGGTGACTGTGGGGTCAGTCAGACCCCCTCTCTCCATTCAAAACATGTTCTGGGGAATTAATGTTAGCCAAGGACATCGCAACAAACACAATCTGGCATGGGGAGCTGCACCACGGCGGTAAACTGATGAAATGAATAGAGAATGCTAAAGGTATTGTCTATGTTTTGAACAAAACAGGGGAAAACAACCAAAGTCCATTGAGTTATATCCACAGCAAGTTGATCAATGGAAACTTCCTGTTTATTGAATTTAAAAACTCCACTGCAGATGGTTTTAGGCCAATTGGCTTTGACAAATGAGAATTTATCTAAGTAAAACAGTTTTTAAAAGGACCGCCGTGGCTCTGACAGGCTTGGAGGGAGTGATTTATATGTGGTGCTTCTGGAGGCCAAAGCCGTTCTAAACACAACCTTCCGTGCATTAGGTCTACGGTTTGGTCGTCTAGATGACCAAATCAACTAAAATCTGATAAAAACTGAATGAAAAGGTAACATATTTTCATTACCACTTTAAGGAAACTCGGTGTAAATAGTTTGTGTAGTAAAAATGGATCAGCAAACATGCAGCGATACAGTGCACACTCACTGTTGACTAGCTGGCCGACGCTGAGGGCCGAGGATGAGGATGATGATGTTGAGGAGGAGGAAGAGGCCTGGCGGAGAGGGCTCTGGCTGTGGGGCATGCGGAGCAGGTTTGGCTGAGACACGGGAGGAGCCTGTGAAGTCTGGCCGGTCTGTGGCAGCTGTGGAAAACACACATGTTGAATTGCACACACACTTAGGAGAACACAATATACACCACTGTTCAAAAGTCAGAGTGGTCAGTAAGATTAATAATTTTCTCC
Source organism: Hybognathus amarus (assembly GCA_030378365.1). Lineage (NCBI taxonomy): Eukaryota > Metazoa > Chordata > Actinopteri > Cypriniformes > Leuciscidae > Hybognathus > Hybognathus amarus. Next base: position 170,002 of record JAQIUQ010005615.1, on the reverse strand, counting down.
ACCAAGGACATGTTACATTGATAAAAAGTGACAGTATTCTATTTCAAAAGTTTTCTATTTCAAATAAACGCTGTTCTTTTCAACTTTATAGTCATCAAAGAATAATCAATTACGCCGTGACAGGAGTAAATGCCATTCAACGTAATATTTTCAAATAGAAATGTTAGTAAATTTTGATAATAATTCACAGTCTTACTGTTTTTACCTCATGTTTGGCCAAATAAATGCAGCCTATGCAGTCAAAAACATTTAAAAAATCTTGGTATCATGGTAGATGTTAAAAAAACAACAACAACATGGCATTAAGAGGAAAAGTTAATTCAAGTTAAGCTCAATTGACGGCATTTGTGGCAAATTCATTTTGACATCCTTTGTTATTAAAAAAAGAAGCAAAACTGAGTGAGGCACTTATAATGAAAGTGAATGGGATATAAAAGTGATATTGATTTCACTTTATTTTGATGGTCCCTTTAACACATTCTGTTGACTATATGTAACATTGACACTACATGTCTACTAACTCTCGTTAAAGTGTTTGATAGGGTTAGAATAAGTTGGCATAAAGTTATAAATAAAGTTACTTATAGTCAGTAGAATGTCTGTTGGGGAGCATCACAATCAAATTTAAAGGAGTAGTTCACTTTTAAAAAAAACTTTTGCATTAATTTTTTCAAACGAAATGGTTCGAATTGACTCGGAAAAAGATTCGTTTATTTCTGATGAATGAGTTCGAATAGGAGAGTCACGAACAGGCATCACAGAACAGAGCAAGGTGACCATTTGAGCTTATAAAACTTAAACTTTTAACTTAAACTTAATTTTTTTTTTAAATGAGTGATCGTTTCGCTTGATAAGACCCTTATTCATCGTCTGGAATCGTTTAAAGCCCTTTGAACAGTTTGCAGTTTGCACTGAAACTCTCTTTTGGACCTTGAAACCGTTTGGTTACCAGTAAAGTGCATTATATGGAGAAAAATCCTGGAATGTTTATCAAAAACCTTAATTTCTTTTCGACTGAAGAAAGAATGACATTGACACCTTTGGATGACATGGGGGTGAGTGAATTATCAGCAAAAGTTTTTTTAAAGTGAACTACTCCTTTAACAGATATTAAGAAGACTATGGGCCCTATCTTGCACCAGGCGCAAATTACTTTATACACTAACGTATGTATCATTCATATTTTGCACATGCGCAAAGCAGGCTGTTTTCCTCCAAAGAACGCACGTCGGTAAACTAGGAATGAACTTGCACTCCCTGGGCGGATCGGCGCAAAAGGGAGGCGGGTTTCGGCGCAAACATTCCCTGGTGCTATTTTACAGTTCCAGCAAACAATTGTGCCACTGACCAGAAAAAACCTGGTCTAAAGTCAGTGGCGCGTTGCGCGTTGTTTTAATGCTATTTTAAGTGCGCATGCTTGGCCATAATATAGCGGGTGCACAACGTACACTTTGATTCTCACATCAACACAGATGCAGCGGTTTTTATTTTTGCAAATCATACATTATAACAAGGGCTGGGTACCGAATTTCGGTACTTTTTAGGTACCGACCGAATTGATTCGGTACTACAGAGAATCGAAACATGTCTCTGTTTTTCGATACCAAATTTCGGTACCCAAGTGGTTAATCTCATCAACGTCAGTGAAACAATAAGCACGCAGCACGTATAGGCTGTGGCAGAAAACACTAGTTTACGCGGCTGCTCAGAGCTCGTCGCACGTGAGTGTGTGTGTGTGCGCTGTGCGTGTAAGCGTCCCAACCCAGATGGATAGAAAATATGTGGAAATGATCCATAGTGTACCTGTGTGCCAGGCTCGATACCAGAAGCACGCAATGCAATATTTTCGACAGGATATTTGCCACCAAAACCAGTAACACGGTAAATCTGATAAGTGCACACACGCTTGTTGAGAGTACAAAGTCTGTTTTCCGCTTCAATAACTGGAGCGCGTCACAGATGAACCGACACTCAGTATATGGGAATACTTGCCTCATAGACAAGAGAAATAGGTCTATAGTCGGTCAAAATAATTCTACTTTTAAACAAAACAATTATAAATAAATAGTTTAATTACCTTATCCATATAACGTTAGGCGCGCGCATTCACTGCTGCAGGAATGACGAGTCAGCATCGCCATAATCATATTTGCTGCCAGCAGACTTATTAAACACTTGTTCATTAATAAACGATAAAAATATATCCTTGCTGTTGTTTCACGACACATCCATAATAATTAGGCTTCTGTTGCCAGTGCTTTGCGGCAAGCTTCACGTGTGCTGAGCGCGAGGCATATATCCCGCCCCCAGTAGCCTATATTTGATTTAATTCACTTGTATAGCATTTTTCACAATACATATCGTTTCAAAGCAGCTTTACAGAAAATGCATGTTTCTAAATAACAATTTAGAGTGATGATCTGTTATTATCAGAGGTGACAGTGTAATGCATTTCAATTCATTTTCATTCAGTTTCATTGTTAAACATTAAGATAAGGCAGAAACAATGAGCTCTGAAGTAAAGAAAACATGTTGTTAAATGATTAGGAACCATAGAAAACTTTAGCATTGGTGCTTTTTTACATACTTGAGTCTGGAAAAGTCAACAACTGAAAAATAAAATAAAAATGTAGGTAATATTATATTGATAAAACTGGTTACATAATATTGGTATCGAAAAAGGTATCGATTCAGGAACCGAGTATCAGAAGTCAAGGTATCGATATCTGAACATTTTGTTACGATACCCAGCCCTAATTATAACTAGGAAAAATAAGGCAAACTTATTTTAATGGCGTAATTTTTTTATCGCGCGAATTAACATTCTTTTTGTCATAGCAAACTTTGTCATTTTTTTCACATTCTATTGCAACAGGATGCGCCATGTGCGGCGCTGCGCTATGAAACCCATTCATTTCAATGGCTTGCGCCACACGAGGATGTTTTGTTGCTCCGTCGAACCAAAGCACAAGCGGATCTAGCTAGACTGGAAACAAAACAACAGGCACGACGCCGCACACACTCGTTCGGGCTTGCGAGCCGGCCAAATAGTTGGTTAAAGTTACGTTTTGAGTGGACGATGAGCGCGAAACGCCGAAATGAATGGCAATAAGATTCTGAATGGAAAGTTTACTTTTAAAAAGTTTCCATGGTGATAAGATAATGTTGAAATGTGAGATTAATTGCGATTAATCGCGAGTTAACTATGACATTAATGCGATTAATCGCGATGAAATATTTTAATCGTTTGACAGCACTAGTATAAAGTCATTTGCGCCGGGTGCAAGATAGGGCCCATTTTGGTTAAGTCTTGTGGCAATTCTATTGAAACAATGAGTACTTTAACATTTACAAATTGGCCCAATTTAGTTTTTCTTTTGTAAATCGCTAATATGATAGTAAATATGTGTATAATTTATAAAATTATTATTATTATTTATCAAGTGCTGTTGATTGAAACAGTAATCTTCATTTTTAAGATTTTTCCCTTTAAAAACAACAACATAGTCATTGCAGGCATTTATTTAGTTTATTTAGAAAATCATCACAACTTTTAACATAAAATCTGAACATGAAACCACAGAGAATAAAATAAAGAGGCTATTTGGATTTTAAGAGATAAAAGATTTTTGTCCTGTGGCTGTTTACTGGGTAAAACTGTTGAGTCTGTTTATTAGAACGAGCAAATCTAGACTCGATCTGCTTGTTTATTAGAGATGAGAGATGCGGACCGGTGGAGATGCTAGAGGTTGCGATTCACTCCCAGTGCAATTTCTCATTCAACACGGCTGTCAGATACTTTCAAGTACACAAAAGAAACAACAGCGTCTGGCTATTCCGCACCGAAACCTTAACACGAAAAGGAAAACACACACATTTACCGAGCCCAGAAATCAAAATTATGTGGCTACAATATGAGTCATTATTATGGGCAATGTGGCATGACTGCGGCACCATACATTTTCATGTTTTATGCACCATCGAGCGCCGCTTGTAGATGGCGCATCTCCACTCTTCAAGAAACAAGCGTCTCATCTGTCTAAAAGTGGGTTGGCTTCTCTCTGCTGTTCTCTTGCACTATTAATTCTCCTCTGTGTGTTTGTGCGTGAGTGTGTTTTTCTTTGGATGCTGAAAGATGTCAGTAGTGTTGCACACACTGTCAGAACTGTTGACAGGTCTGTGAGAATTACCGAGCTTCGGTGGATCTCTCTGCCGCCACCGTGTTTGACAGCCATAAATTATCGCTGCATGAAAATGTTCGGGAGTCAATTTGAAACGCAGACAGACCCATAAACATTATTACAAATGCATTACCGCGTTTACGTCCGTGATCAAAGTTTCCAGTAAATATGACACAGAGTTGCTCCAACAGAAATGAGGTTGACCTATAGATGCTTTTATAGCCGACCGCTGTAGATTATAGGGTGGGACCGGGAATAATATGCTTGTCTCTATAGTCTCTTTTGTTTTGCACTGTTGTTAGGCTCTTTAACTGTGTATTCCTACTACCTTCTTGATTGTTATTTGATATAGGAGTTTGATCATTGTTATTTGAGGATTATTGTTATGTAGGTGCAAGCCTTTGAAATGCAGTGTTACTATACGAGTGGAGAGTTGTATTGGGTTCTGTTGGCAAACTGTCACTGTCTTTGCCTTACACATGTTTTGGGCTATATTATGCTGTATATTGTATGTTAATATAATTTTCAGGATATTTCCAATGGCATATTAAGCTTCACATAATTTCACATCACAGTAGTTTTTGAAATCATTGTTTTAAACAGTCATTACATACCTGCTGTCCAGGTTTAATGGGTGACAGTGTGATTCCCTGGGTGTTGATAACTGGCAGGATCTGGTTGCCAATCACAGTGGCTATAATCTGACCCTGTGCATTGGTCAGCAGCTGTGGTGTGATTGGCTGGACCTGCAGGGAGGGAGTGCCGCCCCCTGATTGGCTGGAAGGTCCTACAGAGTTTGGCATCAGAGGGATCGTACCAATGATCTATAAAAATCGCAAGAAAGAGAAATGCAATCCAGGTTAAACAATTCACTCCATAATCAACCATATATAATCTTTGAAAAATCAAACACAGCAAATAACTAAGAATATTTAAATGTGCGGTAATAATAACTGTATACACACACAACTACTGAAAAGGTGTACTTGAAGGGTGAATTTTGCTCAACAAGTACTTATTTAAAGGGATAGTTCACTTTGAAATTAATTTTTGATGTTTTAGCTTACGTCAAGGGCATCCAAGATGTAGGTGTTTTTGTTTCCGCAGTAGTTTTAATTGTTATATTTTTAGGTCGAAACCGTTTGTGTCTATCAGTCATATAATGCAGGTCTATGGTCACCACCTTAAAGAGCATGCACAGACATGTCCCAATTAAACATGATTTAATGACTCGTAAATGTAAGTACACATTGACGGCCTAAGACACGAAACGAGCGGTTTGTGTGAGAAAACGAACAGTATTTATATAGTTTTTACCGTGCCCTCAGATCACTTGGACTTGGCTGTGGTTACAAGAGGTAAAAACGATATAAATACTGTTTGTTTTCTCACACAAACTGCTCGTTTCATGTCTTAGCCATCAATGTGTACTTACATTTACGAGTCATTAAATCATGTTTAGTTTGGACTTCTCTGTGCATGCTCTTTAAGGTGGTGACCATAGACCTCCATTATATGACTGACAGACAAGAACAGTTTGACCTGAAAATATCAGAATTGAAAATACTGTAGAAACAAAGACACCTACATCTTCTGTTTTAACATATTTTAAAATGTAATTGATTCATGTAATGAGAAAGATTTTCAGAAGTTATAACCAAAGATTTTAGATTTAAAGGTAATAAATGATACCAGAATTCATACACATACTAGGGCTGTCACGATGTTAGATTTTTCACACCACGGTTATTGGGAACAAAATAATTCACAATATCGATATATCGCGATATTTATAGAATCTATATGGGGGATTAGTTATCAGTCAAATAAATTTTTACTTTGTTTATATAGTTTTTCTTTATTACCCAACATAGGGGTACAATCAAAAAGTTTGCAAAAGTGCAAATACAAATAAAGATGGTTCTTAACAATCACACTTTTACCTGTATGAACACAGAATGTTAACAACTTAATGTCACGTTTCCCATTCCATGACTAGTAAAATAATCACAACGTATTCTGCGTTGCAGGACAACTGGAGGTATCACACACCAGACACGCACTTTCTCAGTTTATGGCCAGCGGTATTCTTATGTTTAAGGACATTATGAAAAGATACTGTCTGTACTATGTTATTATTGTACTGTACAATTAAATACAATAGTTGCTGAGTCTGTGATCTGAACACTTTACCTCAGAGCATCCGTTAACTGAATGAATTGAGAATATCACCTGAAAATACGATAACATCAGCAATTTTCATTCAAGCAGCTGATTTCTGTAAATTAATGTAAAACTAAAGCACAGGGTGAAGTCATTTAGGATGATTTGTAGGGCTGTCAACTTTAGTCGTTTAGTCGACTAATCAGTCTATGCCGTTTTTGTTGAACTGAAATTCTTATTGGTTCAACCAGTTGCATTTTTTTTTTTTGCCAATAGAAATACATTTTCAATGATTTACTCCTTGATATTTATTCCTTTATAAAGCAGTTATTTATTACTGTATTCTAAATATTATTAGCCTATGTTTTATCCCCATCTTTAAATGCTTTAATTTAGGCTATTTCTTGTAACTGCGCCACAGTTTCAGCGCACACACACAACACACTCGGGAACCGCACCTACTGGCTGCGCTGCTGCTCCGGTAGGTAGTTTTGCTGTATTCATTCAGTTCACGCTACTTTAGTCGACAGAATGTCCAAGAAATCGAAATCTTTTGTCTGGCTACATTTTTGTGGAGGTAGGCGACGGTGGCGACCGCGTTGCTCCATTATGAGCACGCACATCGCGTGCCTATTTGAAATCGGAACTTGAGCGCGCAAAAGACGTGAGCAGCTCTTTTAACGGCTTTATCATACTGACTCAATAGATTGTTTTCTTAATATTTCTTTATTTGTACACTTGACCCATTTGAAAGTAGCCTAAATAATGTAACAAAACGAAATTAAACTTATATGCTATCTTACAACACAGCCTAGATTTCAGATTGTTTTTTAGGCTATTTTGTCTGTTGTTTTAAAACGCCTAACAGATCGGCTGGACAAAAGTTAACCCATAGCTTTGTAAGTAAAGAAGAATACAGCCTGTAACGAGAGCTTTTGTTAGGATTTTTCATTATGTGGCAGATAGCAGTTATATTATTTTGTAGCGTCGACTAATCGTTGCGCAGGACAAGACCTTGGTCAACTAAGGATTTCTTTGGTTGATTACAGCCCTAATGATTTGAGACAAATATAATGTACATTTAATACAAAACTATGTAAATTACGCTCTGTGTTCATGTTAACTAATGTTAACTAATGAATTATTGTAAAGTGTTACCAAAAAATCTTATAGATTGATTGATACTCGAGCATATTAATTTATGTTTACACAAAAATAGTCATATATATATGTGTGTATAGTACAGAGTATTAAAGGAGATGGACATGACAAAAATGTGTAGTCACACTCAATCTTTGTACCTGACAAAACAACAAAGACATCAAATTAGAGCACTTAACACACTCCAAGAGAGCTCATCAGTGTCAGAGTATCAAAGCCCTCAGATTTTACCGGATAGAGGGCTACTTAGTACTGGGCGGAGAAAAAGACTGTATAACCTTTTCATTTTTGAGAGAGGCTTGAAAGACATACACACACTCATACATTACCACTTGCACTGAACCACAAACCAGGCTGAACGTACATAGTCTACACACAGACACAAGTACTGTGCACATGAAAGCCCCCCACACAAAATGTGCTCTCTGCTCCTCTCTAAAGGTCAGGCTCTGAGTACCTTTATGTGTGCTGGTGCACACCACTGACTGTATTATCTATCATAGGACCAGAGGAAAACCATGTGTGTGTGTGTGTGTGTAAAATGCAGAGAAGGGCCGAGTTAATAACGTAGCCTCTTAACCACTCGTCCCCTAATAAAACACACACACACCCCTTTATAATTCTGATCCTATATAAGGGACGCCCTCCTCCCACAATCCTTTTCACTGGTCTTCTGCACCCCCTTTCTCCAGTTGTCACAGATCAAAGGCCGTAACCCTTTGTAGCTGCAGTGTTTTACCTCTCAAGGCCACGGCTTCAATGAGCCATGTAGAACAACAGCGCGGAGAAAAGGACTGAACGCCTCCTCCCGACACACAAGGGTTTATGTCAGTGGAACTGCAAGACTTAAAGCCTCTTTCATCAAGCACCAACTACTCATGAAATGCATTAATGCAGGAGATCGAAATGCTTGAGTCAAGTAACAGTATAATAAAAAAAAAAACATTTGCATGTAATAATAATCATAATACACTACACTGTAAAAATGAATAAGCTTTATCTAATCAAAAAAGTGTGGCAACAGATTACAAGCAAAATTCTTAATTCAATTTAACAATAGAATTGAGGAATAATTAATCAAATTAATTCAAAATTAAATTCAAATTAAATTCATTAATTCAAATTAAAGTTAACCATTTAAAATTAGTAAAACGTACAAAAAAACGTACATTTAAGTCACCATTATGCTGATCAGTGTTTGTTTTAAAATGACGGTTTTCTCCTTCAGTGATTCTGCTTGTTAACATCAGGATGTCTTCAATGTTGGCAATTTAAAATAAAGAGTTCTTAATTAATCTTTGACGTCTGTCTGTTATTGAGATATTTTTGTTGAATTCTTGGGGTAACTTTACTCATTTTAAATGGTTAACTTTTAAGGATAATTTGATTAATTGTTACTCAATTCTAATTTGTTCAATTTAATTAATAATATTGTTTGTAATCTGTTGCCACAATTTTATTGATTAGATAAAGCATATTCATTTTTACAGTGTATTACTCAACATGAGATCAAAACACTTTATACTACCGTTCAAATGTTTTAGGGTCTGTGAGATTTTGTTTTTGAAAGAAGTTATGTTCAACAAAGCTGTATTTCTTTTTTTTAATCAAAAATACTGTAAAAGCAGTAATATTGTAAAATATTTGTACAAATTAAAATAACTGTACTGTTTTAATTCCTGTGATTGGCAAAGCTGGATTTCATCATCACATAAATGATCCTTCAGAAATCATTCTAATATGCTGATTTGGTGAAGACACATTTCCTATTATTTAATTTTCAATATGTTGAAAACAGTTGTGCTACTTTTTTTGGAAACTGTGACCCACTTCTTTTTAGGATACTTTGATGAATATAAATTTTCAAATGGAAATGGATATTCAGTCAGGAAATAAAATGTCCAAGTCAAGGCTTGACATTTTTAGTCAAGCCTTGTAAGTCAAGTTTAGTCAAGCCTGTATGCTAATCATAATTTGATTAGCATACAGTCCATTTATCCGCCTTTTTCCTGCCTTGGGGAAGTTTCACTTAAAAAAAGACTAAAACAACATATTTCAAATCAGGTTGTGCTACAAATAATCCTTTTACGTCAGTTTTGTTTTTTAATGTGACATGACAAAACAAGAATATCTACGGTAAGAGCTTTTTTTAATCGCTGAATTCATTTCGAACCTGATTATTTTGATCTTTTCCTTTGTATTCCGCTATAACAAAAAAGGCAACATATACTGCACATTTGTGTCTGTTCTTCTGATTTAATTTATAATATACTTTTACACTTTTAAAAGTCCTTTTAATGGTTGAACGGTGAGCAGAATGATGCTATCACAGTTTTTGAAAATGCTTACAACTGCAAACATAAAGAGAACCTTTCGCTGATTGCGTTTAAACAGAAGTTACCCCCATAATTTTCGAAGTGTCATGGTCATAGGAAAAAGGTGGTTAGCACTAGTACTTTCCTCCTGAAACACAACCGGCACCTGTTGGTTGAAAATTAAGCGGCCTTGGTGATGTTCACAGGTCCACAAAGTATGGGATCAATACGAATTGTTTAATAAAAGAAGATAATACTTTGACAGTAAATAGATTTAAATGTAACAAAAGATTTCCATTTCAATGAAATGCGGTTCTTTTGAAACGTCACATTATCACAGTAAAATATACTGTTTTAGTATTTACATTTGGCATTGAGGTAGGGGGTTATTTCTTGACTTAAACATTTTTTAAATCTGTCTTAAAGGGATAGTTCACTTTGAAATTAATTTTTGATATGTTTTAGCTTACCTCAAGGGCATCCAAGATGTAGGTGTCTTTGTTTTCCGCAGCAGTTTCAATTTTGATAAATTTAGATCAAACCGTTCTTTTCTGTCAGTCATATAAGGCATCTCTATGGGGTCCACCTCAAAGAGCATGCACAGAGAAGTCCAAATTAAACATGATTTAATGACTCGTAAATGTAAGTACACATTGATGGCCTAAGACACAAAACGAGCGGTTTGTGTGAGAAAACGAACAGTATTTATATCGCTTTTACCTCTTGTAACCACAGCCACGTCCAAGTGATCTGAGGCGCGGGCGCTTTGTGGCTTTGGTTACAAGAGGTAAAAACGATATGAATACTGTTTGTTTCTCACACAAACTGCTCGATTTCGTGTCTTAGGCCATCAATGTGTGCTTACATTTACAAGTCATTAAATCATGTTTAATTTGGACTTCTCTGAGCATGCTCTTTAAGGTGGACCCCATAGACCTCCATTATATGATTGATAGACACAAACGGTTTGAGCTAAAAGTATCAAAATTGAAACTACTGCTGAAACAAAGACACCTACATCTTGGAATGCACTTGAGGTTAGCTAAAACATATCCAGAATTAATTTCAAAGTGAACCATCCTTTAAATGAAAACAGAAGCTCAATATTAAGCTAAAGTCAAGACAGCCACTCCCACATTAAAATGTAAGTAAAATTAAAATATAATTTTCTCATCCTCTCTATATGACTCTGTCCACCAGTATTTGTTTTAATGGCTTTTCAAAACGAACATCACAATGTTTGTGAATAAATGAACATGCTATATACAGCACTGGTATGGGCTGCAGACACATTAGGCTGTGGTGCTCAGGTGAGAGTTGCAAGTTCGAGTCTAGCACATACTGTCAAGAAACAAAAGGGTAAAACCCTTAAAAAAAAACAAAGAGGAACTGAATGTGTTAAAAAGTGCTTTTCTGCTAGTCTGTGTGTGCGCACATGTCCACCTGGACTGAAAAAGCACCACTGATCTATCGCGTCTAATTTAACCTCGGCTGCTAGCGGACCCCCAGCTGCGCTAACAGAGCTCTGCATCTGTATAATCTCTGACCGTTCCTCTCCTCCGCCTGTTCCCTACTCTCTTTGACATAATGACGATGGAGCGGTGGAAAAAAGGAGGGCTGACTTTGTGTAATTCACCCTCACCACGGCTCATTTGGTTGCGTTGCTTCGCATTAAGCGACAGATAATTTATCTCTCTCTCCCTCCCTCCGTCGCTCTTTATCGCTCCCTCTCAATTCCTCCGAGGCCCTCTCTCCTGCCACTTAGCATATTTTATTGTGCGGTGTGGCGCTAGTGTCCCCGACATGGCATTTGCATGCCGTCTTGTCTCAGGGCTTGTTCCGCTCAATTATTCACTCTCATTGGACTAAGTGGCTGCTCTAACACGAGCAATAATACAGCACACGAGCTGACAGCTACATACTGTCCCGGGCTGCTCTTCAATAGCCACGTTTACTGCGCTCTCAGCTTACTGTGGACCTTGTTCTTACAACTGCAACTGCATTAACCTCAAGAAGAAGAAAAAAGTGGCATTTCTACACTTTATTATGAAGTTTTAGAGATTCGATTTCATTCACTAATTCAATTATGCAATCAATTATGCTGTAGTTTGGTTCCCAGCAGGCACTGTGGCAAAACTAAATTATGCAGATTACCGTTATTGTTTGCTACATGTAAGTGTGTCTAATATTTTAATTTGATGGCTCCTCAGTCTGTTCAGATCCTTTTAATAGGGATATGTCAAGGCTGGTTATCTAAACGTTCTCATTACAACGAACAATCCAAAGCCAATCGACTCTACATGGAGCCTAAGTGAGGATTAAAATTGATCTGATTCAGAAATTAAAATTAATGAAGTAGTTCACCCAAAATGACAATTCTGCCATCTGCCAGTATGACTGTCTTTCTTCTGTGGAAGATATTTTAGAAAAAGAAACAATAACAATCAATGGAATCCAGATCTATTGTTTCGAACCATATTAACTGTTGTCATATTAGATATTATTTAAAATGTCTTCTTTTATGTTCCGCACAATAAATAAATGACTAGGGGTGTAACAATATATAGTGTCACAAATTCTAACAATATATCGCAATACAAAAATGCATCAATGTGTATCGTGGATATCACTCTCAGAAAAAAGGTACAAAAGCTGTCACTGGGGCTGTACCTTTTCATAAGGTGAACTTTTGTCCATTTTAGGTGCTAATATGTACATTTTAAGTGTTAATATGTACATTTTAGGTGCTAATAAGTACATTTAAGTGTTAATATGTACATTTAGGTGCTATAGGTACTTTAAGCGTTAATATGTACATTTTAGGTGTAATAAGTAAAATTTTAGGTGTTAATATGTACATTTTAGGTGCTAATATGTACATTTTAGGTGCCAATATGTGTATTTTTGGTGCTAATAGGTACATTTTAGGAGCTAATATGTCCATGTTAGGTCCTAATATGTCAATTTTAGGTGCTAATATGAGCATTTTAAGTGTTAGTATGTACATTTTAGGTGCTAATATGTACATTTTAGGTGTTAATATGTACATTTAGGTGCTAATAAGTACATTTCAGGAGCTAATATGTACATTTTAGGAGCTAATATGACCATTTTAGGTCCTAATCCATTTTAGGTGCTAATATGAGCATTTTAAGTGTTAATATGTACATTTGAGGTGCTAATAAGTACATTTTAGGTGTTATTATGTACATTTAGGTGCCAATAGTACATTTTAGGTGCTAATATGTACATTTTAGGTGTTAATATGTACATTTTAAGTCCTAATATGTACATTTTAGGTGCTAATATGTACATTTTAAGTGTTAATATGAACATTTTAGGTGCTAATAAGTACATTTTAGGCGTTAATATATACATTTTAGGTGCTAATAAGTAAATTTTAGGTGTTAATATGTACATTTTAAGTGTTCATATGTACATTTCAGGAGCTAATATGACAATTTTAGGTCCTAATATGTACATTTTAGGTGTTAATATGTTCAGTTAAGGTGCTAATGTGTACATTTTAGGTGCTAATATGTACCACCAAGGTACCAATATGCAGCCTTTGGGTACAAAAGTGTACATTTTGAAAAGGTGCAGTGAGCCGCTTCTGTTCCTTTTCTTCTGAGAGTGTAGAGACAAAATGTATTGTGTACAATTCACCCAAAATGAAGATTTCTGAGAGAAAAAAAAATCATTACAGAGTTTAATGTCACTACATTAAACTACTATACAATATGTTGAATATAATGAATAATAATGCAATGGTGGGAATATTTGATGGTCCTGATAATGCCAAATGTCTTATGTTAGCAGTAAAAAGTTGTCTACATTATTTTAAATATATCTAGTCACTGCATTTCGTCTTAAACTAATTCTGTATTTACTGCTTCAGAATTATCAATATTTTTACTCTAGGGGTAACCATTGTCCTGTTCATTGGGTTACCAGCCCTACTGTAAACTCCAAGCTTATTTATTTACACCCACAATGTCAAACCGAATTTAGCATTTCAGTCAACAGTACATTGTTGCTAACCTTTTCCTTTTACCATATGTCTTGCAATAATATTGTATCATGTGTTCAGTATCATAATAAGTATCAAATCGAGAATTTTTATTTTTGAGAGAACTATCCCTAAGTTTTTTAGGTTAATGTGGGTTGAAATTGTTTATGTACTGTACAATGTTTGTCTTAAAACATATGCTGAAGGACAAATTAAATGTAAAATTGTTTCCAATGTTTGACATGTGCCTCATGAATTCTTATAAGTAGCAAACAAAAATCCATCTGATTTGGTAAAACCGTGTGAAACATAAGTGGACTTTGCCAGTGACTCGATCACGTTGGGTGTTTGATGTAAACAATCTCCTGAAACATTGTCAACCAATCCGGCATGAGGCTGTGCTACACTCTTAAATCTGATAATGTATTTGTCCGCATGAGAAACACCGGCCTGAAATGGCAGGAGATAAAAGAATTACTATGAAGTAAATTCTAAAAGGTCCATATATTGTGTCATGCATCTGTTATTGTCTTGTTCTTATGACTTGCTTTTGTTCCTCTGCACTTTATACATGCTTTACACTGTGGTGAGCGTTCGTCTCCCTTCCTACATTTTTCCCTCTCTCTGTTTCTCCTCTTTGAGCAGAACTCATTAGGATTATACTGGCAGTGATTCCCAGGGAATGTCATCTCTTCCAGCAGCCAGGCCAATCTTCAGCGTTAGCCATGGCCGCCAGGCAATATCCCTGCCCATTTTCTGCCCTACTGCCCGCTGTTTGGAAGGGAATAGGATGGGGACACATATTGAGAGAGAATTCCAAACTTCTAACACCCGCTCACTGAGCAGAAAACACAGATCAGAAACGGTCAAACACTACATTCTTGGTCAAAGTTAACAACTGCTAGGCAATATGGTTAAATAACAAGAAATTGTTTTCTATTAGATAAAATTATATCTAAAGATCTGGACTTTATTGGTAAGACAGTTTATGTTAAAACAGTAAAACTATATTATGTGTCCATGTTATTCATATGCCATATTCATATCATTAATCCAATTATACGACAATTGTAATTTTATTTTTAAGCATAAACTTTTCAGTAGTGTTTAATAAATGTTTACGTTTAAATTTATAGTACTATAATAATAATAATAATAATAATAATACATATTTATTTTAGGGCTGTCAAACGATTAATCGCGATTAATTGCATCAAAAATAAAAGTTTGTGATTACATAATATATGTGGGTGCACTGTGTATAATTGTTTTATATATATAGATAAATACACACACATACTTGTATATATTTAAGAAATATTTTCATGTATATACTGCATATAGATTTACATATAACTTATATTCTAAATAAATATTAATATTATATACATATAAAATATTTTATACATATATAAAAATATTTTTTTCTTAAATATACATGCATGTGTGTATTTATATATTTATATACAAAATAATTATACACAGTGCACCCACATATGTTATGTAAACACTAACTTTTATTTTGGATGCGATTAATCATAATCGCTTGACAGCCCTAATTTATTTGTTTATTCATATATTTAAGTTCATACACTACTCGGTTGAGTACATAGTGTATAGGGGCATAGCGTATAGTGCATCATTTGGGACACAACTTACGTGTAAATAACTAGATTCTATTTACACTAAGTTGAAATAGCAGTATTTTTTTGCAACAAGTGTATAAGTTTGATGATATTTATACTTATAAAAATTGGCAGATAATATTCGCACCTCAGTGTTGTACATTATATGGTATGCAATAATAATATAGAGTGTAAATGATTATATTTATTAAGTTATTACTAAATGGATGCCATCTCATTGGGACAATGAAGTCCTCTCTGATAAAGTTACCTACGCCTAACCAATAAACACTTTATTATTAATATTAAACAAACGTTAGACACATTGTTTCCACTTTTTGAATATTTTCTTCATTTTTATTGAAAATAAATGCCTCTCCTGTCTGAAATGTGAAAAGGGAGTCGATTTGTGTTGAAAACTTTCTGCCACGCCCCTGACCCCACAACCCGATCTCACGAGAATTTGTACGAATTTTACGAGGTGGCTAATTCGTAACAATTCGTACGACCTTACTCGTACGAATTAGTGCGTTTTTGCTAAATCGTACATATTTTACGAATTGGCCAATTCGTATGAATTCGTACGAATGACCTACCCCTGACCCCGCCCCTAAACCTACCCATCACTGGGGTTGGACAAATCATACGAATTTGTACGAGCTGAGGTCGTATGAATTAGTACGAATTAGCCACTTTAGCCCTAAAGGGTTCTTATTATTGAACCTTTAAAAGGGTTCTGTATAGAACCTTCTAGGGGTCCAAATACGTACCTTTTAAGATTCTATATAGAACCTTTTCTAATAATTTTCTTCTTCTCACTAACATTTTGATATTTAAAGTGAACAGAACGCCAACAATAAAAAGTCCAATAAAAAGTCCATAGATAACGCCATCAGTTCGTACTGCTAATACAAGCATAAACCTATTAATTGTCAAATTATAAATAATACAGTGAAACATATCAGGCCAAGTCACATTCAAGTAATAAATATGCTTGTCTGGATATGTGTTAATTCTAAGATACAGTAACATTTCCTATTTATTTCCTTCAAATGTTACCATTAAAGGAATAGTTCACTTCAAAATGAAAATTCTGACATCATTTACTCGCCTTTAAGTTGTTTCAAACCTGTATGAGTTTCTTTCTTCTGCTGACCACAAAGGAAGATATTTGAAGAATGTCAGTAATCAAACAGTTGATGTCGCATATGCCCATTTTTCCTACAATGGAAGTCAATGGGGTTCTTTGACTGTCTGGTTACCGACATTCTTCAAAATATCTTCCTTTGTGTTCAGCAGAAGAAAGAAATTCAAACAGGTTTGAAACAACTATTCCTTTAACGCTCAATCCTCCACAAACATAATGCGCATCCTTTTCTAAGACCCAAACGAGGTGACATTCAGCTGTGTGGCAGCTGAGGGAAAACTCTGCTACTTATAGACTATGCTCAAAGCAACACGGCCAGAATTGTGTTAAAAATCTTTTATCAGGCCAACATTAACGCCTACGAGCTAAATCAACACCCTATCCACACAAAGAGCGCTTCAGTCTAAAACAACACATTGCCTCATCCCTTTACTCCAACCTTTTCCTTTTTCTTCTTTTTTGGGGTCTGTGGCAGCATCTGCCGTTTCCCTGGCCACGTCTGCGGCCTGTATTAGTATCATTTTAATGTTAAAAGCAAAAGAAGGGCAGGGGACGAGGCTCAGAAGGGTGGTGGGTGTTTTAGCAGGCTCAAACTGAATAATGTGCCTCAGTAATAAGGTCGAGAGCAGAGCCTGTAGCCTTGGGCTTTGACCGTCTCAGTGACCTGATTATGTCAGCCAGTGTCAGCCGCCACGACACTACAAACACAGCGCATCCCATCAACGGCATCGCCATGCCAATACGTCCAGCCAAGCCCTGCAGGCACTTTCAGTATAGACAAGGCCGTACCAGTTTGTTAGGTAACATCTACCGTACACATGCACACACTTGAGTGTCAATTTATCATACACTGAAGTACACAATATTAGTTTTTAGAATGTGCATTAATCTTTAGAATATTTATCAAAAGTTATACCTGAACACAATAGTTCTTAACCCTTTTTTATTTCATGTGATGACCCAACAATGGTCCTAAATTGGAAATAAATATAATTGGTAACACTTTACAGTAATGTTTCATTAGTTAAGATTGGTTAACTTATGTAAGCTTGTTTCCAGCACAGACTAAAACATTTTATAAGATAAGTGACTTTTTTATTTTACAATTGTGAGTTTTCATCTACAATTCAGATTTTTTTTTCAGAAATGCGAGATATAACGATCAGAATAGCAGTGTTAAAGTAAAAATTCACAATTGCCTATTATATAGTCAGAATTTCCAACTCGCAATTATGAGATAAAACGTTGCAATTACCTTTGAAAACGTAGGGTGTTGATTTAAAAAAATAATAATAATAATAATTATTCTGACTTTTTACAAGTTTATGTCTCATGATTCTGACTTTATAGCATGCGATTTCAACTTTATATCATGCATTTCTGACTTATATATCTCCCAATTACGTCTTATAAAAAAAATTTGGCATATAAACATGCAATTTGGAGAAAAACTACTATCTAATATCTAAACTAATAAAAAAAGGTAACTAAATACTAAAAAAACTAATATTAACAAATGAGACCTTGTAAAATTTTCTCATATAATTAAAAAGTTAAAGAATACATATATAAATGTCAATATTTTATAATAATTAAAATTAAATAAATAATTATAAAATAACTCATTTTATATGCAGTATATGGTAGGTAAGATTTTTGTTGTTTTTGAAAGAAGACTTTTATGCTCACCAAAGCTGCATGTATTTGAATAAAATACAATAAGGAGCAGTAATATTGTCAAATATTATTGTAATTTCAAATAACTGATTCCTATTTCAATATATTTTAGAAAGTAATTTATTCCTTTGATGCAAAGCTGAATTTTCAGCATCATTACTCCAGTCTTCAGTGTCGCATCATCCTAAGAAATACAGTATTTCTTCTTATTTTCAGTGTTAAAAACAGTTGTGCCGATTTATATTTTTGTGGAAACCATGATATATTTTATAAAAACTGAATGCACTGAATCGCACTGAATGCAATCTTTTGAGTGGCAGTGTATGTTTATTTAAATACATTTGTGTATACTACATTTATCTTTCCACATATGTCTACCTAATGTGGCCTGTTTGTACTCAGGTTATAGATGAGTTTGATTTGACATATCAATCCAATCATTTACCTTTAATGTGCAACAACAAAAGATATGGAGACCATTTTCCTTCCCAGCTAAAAGTTTATAAGCCGATTTATTGTGCTGCCGTCACTGTGCACATGGTCCCTTTTACAGTATAAAACATCATTAGATTTTTTATTACGGTTTAAGCCAAAACTGTTAAAGCACTCATAAAGCCTTCAATAAAGTGGGTCGGCTGACATAAAGCTGCCAGCATGCAATTTCTTAGACAATGCTTTCCATTCACAGAAGAAAAGTGTCAATGTGAGGAGGGGAATGAGACAAGGGTTAAGGTAAATAATGCTGTTTGTAGCATGAAGGGCACTTGGCTATACAATCTTTCCTTTAATATGGGAGCAGATGGCACCTGATCAGATTATTCATTACGATAGTGCCTGGTCTGACACAAGCCTTATGTCCAAGCCTCTGGATACTGATGGAAACAATCTCCAGCCGGCTCCGGAAATATGACAAGGTCAGCATTTTATCCCTGCACTCCACACTGTCGTCCAATCTAACACACAACGCCCCTCTCTGGCTCACTCTAACATGGCTAAGACAGGCGACGGAGGGTCAGTACTGAGAGTGGATTTAGGTATTGGAGATAACATTACACTAACAGAAATATTTGGGTTCACACCACTCCATATCTACTCCTTCTACTTTGCGTCTCATAGTTCTATGATTAACTGGGAACATTTCGACCTACATGTGCATTTCATGTGGGCATAATCTTTCTAAATGTGTGGTTTGTTTTAAGCATGTACCTGCTCCTTGTGCATTGGTGACCAGTTGTCCAGTGACAGCCCTGCACACTGGAAGAGCATTTGATACCTGTGACTCGGCAATTTAACCCATCGCTGCTGCGCGGCAACCGCTGCCTGACTGGCCAGAGGGTTGAGCTGAGGAAGAGAACACAGAATGAGAAAATGAATGATTTGACAAATTATTAGGTAAGAATTGTATTAAATTTTAGGTCTTTTTAGCACCTTTAAAGCGTTCAATATAGGCTGTCAACTTTAGTCCGGTCTGAGGTCACTACCATTCATGAGCTGTCCTGTTTTCACTGACATTCTTATCATTGAGCCAGTCGCATTTTTTTTTTTGCCAATAGAAATATTTTCAATGATTTACTCCTTGATATTTATTCCTTTATAAGCAGTTATTCATTACTGATATTATAAATAGTAATTAGCCTATGTTTATCTCCAATTTAAAGTGTCACAGTTTCAGCGCACACACAACACATTCGAGAGTTGCACCTCTACTGGCTGCACTGCTGCTCGGCTCAGTAAGGGATGTACCAGTAGGTAGTTTTGCTGTATTCTATTCAGTTCACGCTACTTTACTCGACAGATGTCCAAGAAATCGAAATCTTTTGTTTGGCTACATCTTTGTGGAGGTAGGCGACGGTGGCGACGCGCGCTGCTCCATTATGAGCACGTACATCGCGTGCCTATTTGAAATCGAACTTAACGCGCGGCAAAAGACGTGAGCAGCTCTTTTAACGGCTTTATCATACCTGACTCAATAATATTGTTTCTTAGTAGGTTTTTATTTGTACACTTGACTCATTTGAAGTCAAGTTATGTAAATAATGTAACAAAACAAAAATAAACTTATATGCTATCTACAACACAGCCTGAGATTTCAGATTGTTTTTCAGGCTATTTTGTCTGTTGTTTTAAAACGCTAATAAATTGGCTAGACAAAGAAGTTGGTACCATAGCCTTGGTAGAAAGAAAGAATACAGCTGGTAATCGAGAGCTTTTGTTAGGATTTTCATTATGTGGCAGATAGCAGTTATATTATTTTATAGAGTGTGGGTGTGATCAGGTGCGCGATTGTGACTGTCACCATAGACCTAGTGCTCCTCACTTTTTGCAGTAAAAAAAAAACTTAATTTTCAAAGAATTGTATTATTATTATTATTATAGTGTTTATTATTTTTGATGTTTTTGTTTTTGTTTTATGAATGCTCTATGACAATTGTTTAAAAAAATGTTAAATCACAACATTTGCCTTTTAGTCAACTAAGTGTTGCGCAGGACATAGACCTTGGTTCGACTAAGGATTTCTTTGGTTGATTACAGCCCTAGTTCAATAAAAGTGTAATTGCCAACATTTTCCACTAATGGTAAATTATATTTTCTCCTAATTTGTAAGTCTCTTTCTAACAAAAGACTTAATAATTGTGTGGGAAAGTTTTTTCATTGGTCAACATTATTGGCAACATTTGGCAGCAGATACAGACTGACCGCTTGGGTGCATTTCTAGATATCATAACTAAGATTCTCTAAATTACTTTTTTAAAGGAGCAGTTCACTTTAAAAAAAACTTTTGCTGATTTACTCACCCCACGTGCAGTGTTGGGGTAGTTACTCAAAAAAAGTAATTAGTTACTAGTTTCTTCTGTAAATTGGTAATGCAGATTACTTTATTAGTTACTGCGTTGGCAATAGACTTCACTTCTGTATTACTTTACCTTCCCATTTTGAATCTAATTGTGAGATACATGGACAAACATCATAGCCATATCATCAGTTTTTGCCCCATCATCTCTTTATTGTAAAAATGTATACACAATGGATATGAAAGAACAATATCCCTATCTGCACAAATAAATATGCCGCACTGTAAAATTCACAAACAGACAGGATAAAGGAGGCTATCCTGGGATTTATTTTAAAATGGGGTTTAAACAGAAGTTTCAAAACACAGGCTGGGAGAATAAAACTCTTCTCCTGAGAACAAAACCAGCTTTTTATTCGACTCATGGCAATAATAAAAAATAAATTAATTAAGATGTCAATGAAAAATAATAAAATAAAGGTCACTTTATCCCATAAAATTCTTAATCTTAATTTAAAATCAATTTTTCTAAACCTGGGGATGAATGGTCGACAGGGAAGCATGTCTTCTACAGTGAACCCTGCAACAATCCTGTTCATTTCGTTTTGTGTTTTCCAAGACTTTCTGAGCCTTGTCTTTACGTTACTGCGTGTGCACTAGCGTAAAGGTGCGCGCGGCAAACAGCGGCACGCGATGCCGCATCCGAGGATGAACGACAAGAAGCGCAGGAAAGCAGGAAAGTGCGTTCCTTTAGTATAGTAAAGTAGTGTAGTTACCAATATTGTTGTTGTTTTTTTTAAATGAGTGATCGTATGATAGATAGTAGGATGGATGGATGGATGGATGGATGGATAGATGGATAGATGGATAGATGGATAGATGGATAGATAGATACATAGATGATAGGTCAGGCAAACTTTTACACTTTTTTTAAACTCTCATCTCATGTTAATAACACACGCAAGCACACAGCTGAATAAATCAAGCTAACCTCCGAATAAGCCAGGTGAATGCAGTGCTTATTTGGTTGCAGGGCTGCAGAATACAGGCTTATTAGGTCTTCTAAGTAGATCAAGAGCTCACGCAGGACTGCACACATAGTCCCCAATTATCATCACTATGAGGCAGTAATGGAAACAGCGCTTCGAGCAGACGTAGGAGAGCAGGCGCGGTGACAGCAGACAGAAAGAGTAAAAAACTGCAGAACCTAATGGCAGTCAACAGTGATCTGAGACAGCAGGTTATTTCTGAAATCAAATTGCTATTCTTTTCTGACAAGTTCTGAGTTTGCTTTTGCTACGAATCACAAAGCGCATAATCCAAAAGATGCTGTCAGAACAAGAGTTCACAGGTGTGCGGTGATGATATTTTTGATGCCACTGTGCCTTAAGGGATAGTCTCACACTGTAATTAAAATTAGATCATCATTTATTCCCCTTAACATTAATACTTAATATTAGTTTCTGTTCCTTTAATTCCAATTTCGTTTTAACTCCTACGGTGGCCAATGTAGTCCAAGATTAACATGGCTTCCAGTTCGACCTCGTCCATGAGTGTTAACTAAACGTAAACGCGAAAGGCGAAGCTTGAATGTACGGGTATGTCCCTCTTTGACTAATGTACTTTCAAGATGGAGGGGCAACATGGCGATCTAACATTAGAACCCTTACTCGTATGTATTTTCAATGGCAATATTATACACTCAAGAGAATACTTTATTACTTGAATGAAGGAAACATACATTCATGAGCACATATATTTTTGAAAGAACTGTTTTCTAGCTAAGAATAAACTAAAAGAGTTACACAGTGTAGCTTTTAAATAACTGATTTCTATTGTACAATGTAAATTATAATTAATGGCAAAGCTAAATTTTCACATAATCATTCAGTAAATCACTTTAATATGCTGATGATGCTCAAGAAAACATACTTATTATTGTCAACGTTGTAAAACAGCCAAATATTTTTGCGGAAACTGTGATATTTTTTTCTTTCAATTAATGCATCCTTGCTAAAAAAAAAGCATTAATTTCTTTACAAAAATCTTACTGACCCTAAACTTTTGAATGGTACTGTAAAATAAACATTAACTCTTCTTGGCATGTTCATAAGAGTAGCATTTCACAAATGATTTGTTCCTTTTGAGTCATATCTTTTGAATGAATCAGTTTGTCAATGAATGTCATTGCCAAAATCCTTTATTATTCTATTTCCTTTTATTGCTTGGAAAAGAAGATTTGGAATGACACAAGGGTGAATAAATCGATGCCATAATTTAGATTTTGGGGCGAACTAAAGAAGTATCAGGAGGAACTAAAGAAGTATCCGTCTCTAACAAATTTCAGCCTGACATTCTGTGTTTTCCTGTCTCTCTGTCCGCACCCCCCATCTCTCAGCAGGGGCCATTCAGCTTTGTTAAAGTGAGAGCATTCAGCTGCCATTCATCTTTCATCTTATCACACCATCATATATTACCAGGCTCTGAAATCAAATGATGAGAAAATACCACGGAGCGATCAATACTTTTTCATTGACAGTAAAGGTTAAGCACATTAAGAATGACACCGCATTTGTCTTATGAAATCATATTTCATGTTGGTGGCCTAAAATTGGCTGAGATTGATACTATGTCCCCTGGACTGAAAGTCACCCTTTTTTATCACTAATCACAGAAATCGCCTCTTTGTGGCCAGCATTTCTTTGTCCTTCTGCAAAAGTCAAGTGCCAGTTGATAATATCAGCGACCCAAAATGTTAAGGGCAACGATTTTAGCTCCTCAATGCCTCACCATGTGGCTATTGTGAGCGGTAAAAGCTCTCAAAGACTTCAGGACATTTCAGCCTTTCATCTTTAGCATTTGTCAAGAGATTTGCAAATGATTCTTCTGTATGCAGACGCAACATGGAGATGTTACTTAAAAACAAATATGCTCAGCGTTTTTTTATCCTTGTGCATTAGTATAATTTCAAACTGCTTGTGATTTCCTCGCAGACTAACCCAGTGACACAGTGAGTGCTTATGCTGTTAAACAGAAAAGGAGAATAGCTTTGTGATTGCAGGAAAGGTGCCAGTGTAGAGAGCATCTTATCTTGGGCTAACATCTTCAGATAATAAAAACATGTATTTCTGAGAGGGGCGAGATGCAGAGAGAAAGCGCACAAGAGAGAGAGATGGACAAGGATGGCAATATCAAGCAGGGATTGAAATCACAGATAATCCTCTCACCCTATCTGAGGGCAAACACTCTCTCTTCGTTCCCCTTCCCTCTCACTTTGACGGAGAAGATGAAACACGTTCTCCTGGAATGATAAGAAGTCCAATGAATTATATGAGCTTATAGATATAGGATCATCTTTAGTGATCCACTGACATCTGAATCTGCTTTAGTTCATTTCCAAGCTTAGCTTAGAAGGAAAGTCAAACATTGTTTCAGAGCAAGAATCTTAAAGGTCCCAAATATGGTCTCATGCACACAAACACCAAACTAAGGTCTATTTTTTTTATTCTTATAAAAAAAATCAGTCAATGCTGATATTGGATATTTCTAATTTTGCATGTTCGTTTATTTATTTTTACTTTTTGATTACCTTTGTCATTATCTAACACTCACTTATAAACAATAATTTAATAACAGTTAAATGCAATCTTAAGTAAATCTCAGAATGAAAATACATTTTCATACTGTATAATGCTGTGAATTTATAATTGTTAGCTCTTTTTATCCTTTTATTTAGACAAAATAGCAATTTGAATGTTGGTCTATCAGTTATTGGGGCTATACTTTATTTTACACCAACAGTGTATACATGAGTTAAGGTTAAGGGGAAGGGTTACTACCTAGCTATAACCCAGTTATTGTAATTGCTATAACAAGTAGCTAACAAGCTATCGTTTTTGGTCATAGCATATATTGGTATAAAACAGAATCTTAATTTTAAAGCATCTTATAATTTTCAGTTTGAGGATATGCACACCTTAATGTACACCAAAATAATGCAATCAATCGATCTTAAAGGAGTAGTTTACTTTTAAAAAACTTTTTTTTTTTTCAAAAAGAACCCCATGTCATCCAAGATGTCCATGTCTTTCTTTCTTCACTCGAAAAGAAATTAAGGTTTTTGATGAAAACATTCCAGAATTTCCCCATAAAATGGACTTCGATGGGAACCAAATGCTTCAAGGTCCAAATGAGAGTTTCAGTGCAGCTTCAAAGGGCTTTAAAATCGACACTAGACGATGAACAAGGGTCATAGGACCCAACTGAGTCATGACTCGAAAATGATTTGAACGAGTTTGAACAGGAGAGTCACGAACACTCATCACAGAACAGAGCAAGGCGAAGTTATAAAACTTAAACTTTTTGATTTATTTTTGAAATGACCGATCGTTTAGCTAGATTAGACCCTTATTCATCGTCTGGTGTCGTTTAAAGCCCTTTGAAGCTGCACTGAAACTCTCATTTGGACCTTAAACCGTTTGGTTCCTATTGAAGTCCATTATATGGAGAAAATCCTGGAATGTTTTCATCAAAAACCTTAATTTCTTTTCGAGTGAAGAAAGAAAGACATGGACATCTTGGATGACATGGGGGTGAGTACATTTTTCAGCAAAAGTTTTTTTTAAAAGTGAACTACTCCTTTAAGGTTATTTATCAAAGAACCTAAGCAGGTCAAGCAAATACAAAAAGAGCCTAGACTGTCATTTTTATATTTTGGCATATATGGAGAAGTGTCCAGTTATTGTTTACCATTTGGATCAATAGCATTTAAGCCCATTATAAAACACTCAGCAGCACAGCAGGGCAGGTAAAGACTCTGTTACTGGTGGGGCAGCAGGAAGGAGACATGGAGAATGTGCGGATTGCAGGGGATTGCAGTGTTTGTCATCTAAACAGGTGATTTTCCGGCAGGCTGCCTCCACTTGGAGCCATGTGGGGAGGCAGGAAACTGTGTTACCGCTCCACTATTTGTGTTGATTGTATCTTTTGTGTGTGGATCTGAAACAGCTGGCATCCTTTTTATAGAAAAACAGCAGGTAAACCTCTCGAGTAAATCTGACAAAACGCCTGCTCTTTCACACCATCACTTTTTCTCCTCTTGGAGAGGTGCAGGTTAAAGTTGAAGGGGTTTGAGGAGATGATCTAATGAGCAATGTTCAGGAAGCTACGCTGAAACTGTAGCTTACCAAGTTACAGACTTATTACAATTGAATTAATTCATACCCTTTTGAAAATGTATGTTTCTGCACTACTAAGCTACTAATAATGAGTAACTAACTACATTAAACCTAAAGTATTTAAGGTACAAAAAATGCATCACAGCTCCCAGAAAAGTATGAAGCAGCACAACTGCTTATCATTGTTTTGAACTGATAATAAGTATAAGAAATGTTTACTGAGCATCTCGAATCAGCATATCAGAATCATAGTCACCAAGTCCACTTGTTATAAGCCATCTTCGGCTTGTTTTGTTTCTTTGAGGGAAAATGAAGGGGATGAAAAGTTTACACGTCTTATGTGTTTTGAGGACAATTAAATCAGATTTAAAAGAGAACTTTTTTTGTACATTTAGAGTGCTGTCAGTACAGACTAAATCGACAAAAATCAGTGTTGTCAACACCGTGTTATCGTCTTTTTAAAATTCGCACCCTGTTGACTGTAATGGGGCATGTTCTAAACCTGCTTTAAGTCTATTAACATCCTTGATTTGTCATTACGAGTGCACAGCCATGTGAGTGGTGTTATTAAGAGTGACCACAGTCAATCTGACTGCAGTAGATGTGAAAGATGTTAATAAAAATTATGTTAATTCAGCCAGCTCACATACCTGTATTTACTTCCTGTTTTCGGTCCACAGTAGTCGATTGTTCAGTTGTGCTGCGTGATCAGTGTTGTCCAACATCTGTTTCGGATGAACTATCCATTTGAGCTGATATTCTCAGAACACCACACAGCACCGTCATCGGCTGACAGCTGACAGTCTCCAATGTTGCTTATAGTTAATAATTATTGCGCGCTCAAATTCTAACAATCGACTACTGTGGACTTTGACCGAAATCAGGAAGTAAATACAGGTATGTGAGCTGGCTGAATTAGCATAATTTTTTTAGAGAACGAGTGGTTCTCGACATTATTACTGGGCGTTGCAGGTCAAGAAGTTCAATGAACGCAAACATCCAAGAATACTGAATTAAATTGTCTTTCACGTGCTTGCGCTTACAGACTAATTTACTAAAAATTATGTAAAAATAAAGTCATTTATAGTAAACAAAGTTTACTAGTTAAAGTCAGTTATATCTCAAGTGAATGTAAGTTAGCCATGTTCAAATGGGGTCCGTGCGTTCGGTCTTAAAGGGGCAGGAGTTTAATAAAACTTCTGCTGTGTTTTCATATTAATCAAAGGACAAAGAAATTACTCACTGCTCTAGACTAAATAGTCTACCATTTTAAACTTTACAAAAATATCCATCTATATTTAATTTATACAGTAATGAATATGCAATTTTTTCACACTTGATTACTTTATTCAAATGTATACCGATCTACTCTAAAAACACTGTTTATTTAATTTGCAGCTTTTCTTTGTTCTATTTTTGTATTTATTTGTCCTATTTGTAATTCCATTATTCTTATTTTGTTTTAAATACATTTAAAAATTACAAATGCAGTGACAATTCAGGGATCGGTAATTGAAATCCTTGAAATCCAAAAAAGTAGTGCTTAAAGTCCTTGAAAGTCCTGGAATTTCATTTTACAGAATCTGTACGAACCCTGATTACACTTATGAGGAAAAAAATCATGAAAAAATCGTGATATCAATTCTAAGCTAAAAAATCGTGATTCATATTTTTCCCAGAATTCGTGCAGGCCTAGTCAACAGGGTGCGAATTTTAAAAAGAGTATTACACGGTGTAGAGTATTACAGTATTACATCGATTTTTTAGTATTACACTCGACAAGAGCTATTACACCGATTTTTGTCGTTTTTGCCTGTACTGACAGCAGTCCAAATGTACAAAAAAACTCAATGTTAAAATTGACCAGAGTTCTCCTTTAAATAAATATCCATATACAGATTAAAAAAATGCTGTACATATATGAAATTGTAGTGTTTATAGCTTGTTACTGGAGAAGCTGCAATGTATTGAAACACCTACAGAAAGAAAGAAAGAAAGAAAGAAAGAAAGAAAGAAAGAAAGAAAAGAAAGAAAGAAAGAAAGAAAGAAAGAAAGAAAGAAAGAAAGAAAGAAAGAAAGAAGAAAGAAAGAAAGAAAGAAAGAAAGAAGAACGAAGAAAGAAAGAATAGAAAGCAAAGAACGCAAGAACGAGAAGAAAGCAAAGAAAGAAAGAAAGAAAGAACGCAAGAAAGAAAGAAAGAAAGAAAGAAAGAAAAGAAAAAAAGAAAGAAAGAAAGAAAGAAAGAAAGAAAGAAAGTAAAGAAAGAAAGAAAGAAAGAAAGAAAGAAAGAAAGAAAAAAAGAAAGAAAGAAAGAAAGAAGAAAGAAAGAAAAGAAAGAAAGAAAGAAAGAAAGAAAGAAAGAAAGAAAGAAAGAAAGAAAGAAAGAAAGAAAGAAAGAAAGAAAGAAAGAAAGAAAGAAAGAAAGAAAGAAAGAAAGAAAGAAAGAAAGAAAGAAAGAAAGAAAAGAAAAGAAAGAAAGAAAGAAAGAAAGAAAGAAAGAAAAAAGAAAGAAAAAGAAAGAAAGAAAGAAAGAAAGAAAGAAAGAAAGAAAAGAAAGAAAGAAAGAAAGAAAGAAAGAAAGAAAGAAAGAAAGAAAGAAAAAGAAAAAGAAAGAAAGAAAGAAAGAAAGAAAGAAAGAAAGAAAGAAAGAAAGAAAGAAAGAAAGAAAGAAAGAAAGAAAGAAAGAAAAAGAAAGAAAAGAAAGAAAGAAAGAAAGAAAGAAAGAAAGAAAGAAAGAAAAGAAAGAAAGAAAGAAAGAAAGAAAGAAAGAAAGAAAGAAAGAAAGAAAGAAAGAAAGAAAGAAAGAAAGAAAGAAAGAAAGAAAGAAAGAAAAAAAGAAAGAAAGAAAGAAAGAAAGAAAGAAAGAAAGAAAGAAAGAAAGAAAGAAAGAAAGAAAGAAGAAAGAAAGAAAGAAAGAAAGAAAGAAAGAAAGAAAGAAAGAAAGAAAGAAAGAAAGAAAGAAAGAAAGAAAGAAAGAAAGAAAGAAAGAAAGAAAGAAAGAAAGAAAGAAGAAAGAAAGAAAGAAAGAAAGAAAGAAAGAAAGAAAGAAAGAAAGAAAGAAAGAAAGAAAGAAAGAAAGAAAGAAAGAAAGAAAGAAAGAAAGAAAGAAAGAAAGAAAGAAAGAAAGAGAAAGAAAGAAAGAAAGAAAGAAAGAAAGAAAGAAAGAAAGAAAGAAAAGAAAGAAAGAAAGAAAGAAAGAAAGAAAGAAAGAAAGAAAGAAAGAAAGAAAGAAAGAAAGAAAGAAAGAAAGAAAGAAAGAAAGAAAGAAAGAAAGAAGAAAGAAAGAAAGAAAGAAGAAAGAAAGAAAGAAAGAAAGAAAGAAGAAAGAAAAAACGAATTCAATGCAAACGAATCAAATCAACGAATCTAATGAATCAAATCAACGAATCAAGTTCAAACGAATTAATCAATCAAATCGAAAGAAGAAGAGAAAGAAAGAAGTAGAAAGAAAAGAAGAAAGAAAGAAAGGTTTTGCACCTCATGGCAAAGTGGGTGAGTACATTTAAACTCTATTAAGTTCTGCAAGGCCCGCAATGGCCGTTTGACCAGCGGGGTCATCTGGAGCAACAACCCATGTAATCTCCTGAACAAGGGGAAAAAACAGCTTGCTGTTACCATGGCAAGGGACTTCTGGACATCAAAAGTGAAGCAAGAGTTCATTTTCTGCCTGTTCTGTTCAGACTGCAAATTTAGACTTAATCTCTTTCTCTGCTAATACAATAGGAAGAGGCAGGCCTCAAGGGAAAGACTCCTGCCAACACTAAGTACAAACAGAGCTAAAACACATTTCTCTAAAGATGAAAAAAAGAGCTTAAAAAGTATGTTGGCAGGATGTTTTCACAGAATGTAACTTTAACAAATTATTTTTCTTAACTGACTGCCAAATGTTTTTTAAACCTCAAAATTTTATAAGATTTAAGGCCATTGCACACTGAGTCTAAAATTTTCGTATGTGTTTTTTCATATTCGTGATATCTGAATTGTCAAAACACAATTCAAACTCCATTCAAACTGCTTGCTACGGATGCAAAAAACTCCGAAAATCAAGCCCCGATTCCGATTTTTTTTATGACGGACGAAGTTTTCGGAGGCAGCGGTGCAAAGCGTGATTGACATAACGCAAGGTTCGATATTTATTTTTTTAATACATTTTGGACGCAAATTCCGGACTCACTGTGTAAGGGCCTTTGCTTCATGCTTAAAGAAAAGAAAAAAAAAAATGCTTTCAAAATTCAGTTAGGGGGAACAAAGGGTTTATTCTTAATTCAAGATATATTGTATAAAAGTATAGCGTATTTTTAACATAGGTTTTTTACTTGAAAACAAAAACATTGATTAAGAATCTTTTTTTGCAATGTGCAGATTTACTTTGTCATTTAAATGGGACGAGAGACAATGGCTCCAGTGTCTGGACAAATCTGACAAGGACTGTTATTACACATCTGAAAAGGCGAAAAGAAAATTGTTTTGCATCATAGCAATTCCTAAGACGATCACACCTCTGTTTTACCCTTTTTTTCTTCTCTCCCTTGCTCTCCCTATCTTTCTTTTTTTCCCATTATAGAGAGAGGACATAATCAAAAGTGACACATCTTGAGCATGCTCACAGTCTCCCAAGCGTCACATCCAGACCTCATGCTACCTCCTTCCAAAAAAAAAAAAAACACCTCCCCTCTCCTCCCACGTTCCCCAGCCTGGAGCCTCCCCTCTGCCCGGGTACATCAAAACACCATTAGACTGTCCCAAACACCTCAGTTCCCCTGTTGGACCCCTGGAGCACATCACCTGCCGTCTCCTCTGGACTCTCCTCACACTACCAACGTGACTACAGAGCCCCATTTCACCTGCCCATTGACAAATAAATAAATAGCTGAGAGAAAAACAGAAATATACCGACTCAAGGGAAGAATAGGTGAGAGAGCAAAAGAAAAACAGGAATGAAGAGACATGCAATGTTAAAAGTTGAAAAAAAAAGCCAAGCTGGCAGTCTTGGGTCAGCCCTCCCATGATGCACTGCGCTGGCTTCCTGACGGACATAAGGGCTGTTTAAAATGCTGCACTTCATCAGATAAAAAGCACAAATGTTGGTAAAAGAGGGGGCAAAAGGGTCACGTTTAACGGGCCTGGAATGCAAATGACAGAGGAACAAGGAAGGAAATGAATGACAAATGCACCTATAAAGGTGTGATGGACTGCCCAGTGCTGGCCGTCAATCATGTGACTCATTAACTCGAGCATAATTAACTGCTTTTGGTGTCATTCACATTAAATCCTGCTTCCATAACGGTGGCCCTCAAAATCCATAGAGTAATTTTAAGCCATTAGTCATTCTTGCTCTATTTTCGCTGCAAAGAGGAAGGCCTGTGTAACCTCTCAGTACAGTTTAAACAAATGTACATTTTATTTATACATTAACTTACAAATTCCATCTTTTATCATTTTTCCTATTGAAAAATTACCTGCATGTTTTGGCCACATTTCCATGTGATTTATTAAAGAATATGTTTGCTGCAATACTGCAAAGTTCCAAGCAGAACTGCTGACTGCAGTGTTACACATATAGCACTGATATTTCCATAAAGGAGAAGAGAAAGATCCGAACAGTGCAGCAGGACCATCGAGTTTTGTGAAAAGTTCATATTACATTTCCCGTTGGCCACCAGAGACAATGTCTCTATCAGATTTCCTATGATGAAAAAATGATAAAACCATCAAATGCAAAATGATCAATGGTTGTTTGTCTTAAAATGACTGAGAGCTAAATATTGCATGTCTTAATCTAAGTGGAAAATATGGAACAGCATGTCTCTTTCTGAGGTAACTTCAACTATTTTAATTCATCATGTCAAATTCTCCTCTTCGGCATTTGAACAGAATGCCATCTCTTTTCACTTGCTGTTGTTTTGACATACAGATCACATTTGAATGACTTTAATATTGGCTTAATCAATGGCTGGTGATCTTTTGATGGCCTCTATTCAATAAAGGCCAACGTCAGCTGTGTGCGAGTTTCAGTAACTGAGAATAATGGTAAATGATTACTCCTCCACATGGCATCTCAGAGTGAGCTGAAGCTAATGAAGAGAATGGTTGGGTTTGGAGCTGGGGCTGCCAGCTGCCATTTGAGAAGTTGGAGCACTTAGATTAATGGTATCTGAGCAGGGTTCTGTGGCTATGATGTGGTCAGAGGTCTGATCCAGTAATACACACACACACAAACCTAACCCACTCATCCATTTATACGCACACACACATGCAAATAGACTCAACCAAACCTTAACACAAATACTCATCCTTAAGTGAAATGATGAATTTGAACAACATTTGGACACAACATTTATCAGAAACTTCCCAGTGTTTCTCTTAAGTGTTCTAAACTTGAAGTGCTGAATGTTATTAAAAAAGTGTTTTCTGCAGCCACACCATTATCCCGTGTTAACATGCCACAGTAATACATTTTTTTTGATGAGCAGTGAACAGTGGGTGATGCAGGGATAAATATTGTCGTGAGTAGAGAAGAGGAGTTGTAGAAGAAAAAAACATCAGAATAGGGCCCAGGACAGAACCTTGAGGATTACCCTAGACATTTATTAACAGAGAGGGAAAAGAGGTACTGGGGCTATTTTTAGACTTGCAAGATCTTCTACAGATGTGTTTTTGAAAGTATGGACAGCAAAATTACAAAAAAACAAAACAAAACATTAAATCTAGAGATCCAAATATACTCCATTTCCGAACCAATACCAATAGCCGATTATTCACAATAATTCTGAAAAGTGAAAAAGTGTCACTTCACATTTAAGTAATAATAACCTGCAAGTGACAACTATTTGTAAAATTTCAAATTGTCATTGTACAAAGACATACTTGATAATTTTATATCCAAATGTCTAAAGGTTGAGGCCTTATAAACTGTAATTCCTTGACGCCACTGCTGCCTTTTTTCTGAAAATAATCCCTCATTTTGAGTAAATAAAAAGTTGCTTTGCTTTCAGCACTCAGATTTTCCTCACTGGCTGCATCACATGCTTTATAATTATTTCATACCAAATGCAATACTACTTTTGATGGGCAATAGTCTTATTTTCTGCTTCAGTCACCAGTGCACATTTGTATTTTCATATAGTGGGAGTTTCTCGCTTATGTAAGGCAATTTTCTGCCTTCTTAAGGAGGGCTGTCTATTGGGCTGCATTAATGAGTGAGTGACAGAGTGTGTGTGTGTGTGTGTGAGTGAGTGAGAGAGAGAGAGAGAGAGAGAGAGAGAGAGAGAGAGAGAGAGAGAGGAGGGGGAAAGAAGGGGAATGAAGATTAGAAAAGAGAAGAGCGAGAAAATAGACCATAGAGGTCATGGATGAAGCAAGCGAGGAAAAGAAAAAATGAGAACAGGACAGAGGTTAGATATTTCTTTGCCATATAAGATGTGAACTTCCAATTACACAGTAAACATGAATAAATAACAAAACACTTCTAGTAAATCAACTAACCATAATCATATTCTATAACCCTATTACACACTCTTTAAGCAGCCGGTTATACTGTTACAAGCATTTTTAAATGTCAACTCGGAACACTAGAACACGATTTCATTCTGTAAAACAGTATGCAGAGTGACTCAACTTTATCCAGTCAGAATTTATTGGATTTTGTAAAGTGCTGACAAGCTGTGAATTCTGGAGAGTTGCAACCAGTGTTGGGGAAAGTTACTTTTAAAAGTAATGTGTTACTATATTCCATTACAACAACAAAGAAAAACTAACTAAGGGCATTAGTTACTTTTTATGGAAGTAATGTTATGTTAATTCTGCGTTACCTTTCATCACCTGGACTGGGCTTGCTTGTATGTTCCTTTCAAGGGAACTCAAGCTGCGGCGAGACGCTGTGGGAACGCCCTGCGTGATTGCGTTGTGAAGAACGTTTATAATCAGTCCAATGGAGAGACAAGACATCATAGGCGGGTGACGTCATTGACCTAACTATAAAGCACACCTGAAAACAGACCGCGCTAGCTTCTGTGACTTCAGCAAACGCTCTGTGTGATCTTGAATCTGGTCTATTTATTGGTATGTTTGTCCACAAGCATATGATATATGTAATATATATGTATATATATATATATATATATGTATATGTATATATATGTATATATATATGTATATGTATATATATGTATATGTATATATATGTATATGTATATATATATGTATATATATATATATATATATATACACACACACATAGAAAATTTGGCTGTTCCTTTTCAATAAAAATGAGATAATTAGTGTTTGGGGGAAAATTCAAGGACAGAGTTCAGGATCAGCGTATGGAGACGGGAAAAACTGCATAAGGGGGCACTGTGAGAAACAAAAACAGCATGTGTGAGCGTATACGTGTCTGTCCATGATCATATGAGTGTTGGAAGGGCGCCTGACCTTGACAGGGATGGGGTTTCAGGAACGAGCTATAATGATGGCTGATTGCTGGGGAATGGTGGAGAATGGACAAAGATAAGAGGGAGGTAGATGAGAGGAAAAGAGAAGAGAGGAGCAGAGAAATAGAAAGGATGTTGGTGTAATTGCAGCACTCGTGGGTCTGAGGCTCCCGTGGCACACATCAGTACATCAGGAGGGGAGTGTCTTACAGCGACGGGCGAGTGGGAGAGAAAGTGGGGGTAAAGGATGGACAAGTAAGGGCACAGTACAGCCTAGAGAGGTTGAGGGAAAGTATGAATGAGCGAGAGAGTGAGATAGAAAAGAGGATAGGTGAGAGGGAAATGGGAGAGCGATGAAAGTAAGAAACGGTAGAGCAAGACAGAGAGAGCAAGAGGAGACAAGGGGAGTCTGCCATACTCTGAGCCAATAAATTGGCGTTGGCTGAATACCGGGCAGTAGCCTGTAATTACTGCCATAAGATTTTGGGTCGGGGGTCCTGGCAGACCTGTAAAGCCACTCTGTCTAAAAAAAAGGAGAAAGAAGAGACAGCTAAGACCAAGGTTGTCTATAATACCACAAGAAAATGGTCCCTTAAAGCTGTCTCGGTGGCAGTTCTTTAGGTGGTGCAGAATCCCCTAGATGTACACAATCTGAATTTTGGCATGTTTTCTCATGGACACAGACGCAATTACATTTTTCACTTGAGCTGTAGCCTATACAAATGTTATTTGACTAATCACTTCTGGAGCCAACACGAAATTACAGCATTGCCACACACACACACACACACACAGAGAGTTAATATAAAGGCATAGCTCAACACAAAAAAATTAATTCTGTCATTATTTACTCACCCATATGCCGTTTCAAACCTGTGAGACTTTCCTCTGTGGAACACAAATTAATATATTTTAAAGAATGTTGGTAAGCTAATAGTTTGGGTAACTGATTTCCATTGTCCTGTATGGGAAGTAAAAACCCTGAGGCATTTATCAGAATACATTCTGTGATTTTCCACAGAAGAAAAAAAAGTCATGCCTGTTTGGAACAAGTAAATGGTGACAACATTTCTTTTTTGGGTGAACTATCCCTTTAAAAGTCATTAAAAAATAAAAATGTAAAAAAAATTCTATTGCGTCAGAATATGGCCAGCAATGAACAAATGTTTTTGGCATCAAGTCTTCTGTCTTTCTGTCTGGAAGCATGGAGGCAGACACAGTGGCAAGGTCAAAGACTGAACAGACAGCACACAGTAGTATGACATGCTGGGAGATACGGAACGAGAGACGAGAGAGACAACAAAGAACATTCCCATTCCCAATTTGAAATGATTCAAGCTTTATGACATGGTGCGTTATCCTGCTGGAAGTAGCCATCAGAGGATGGGTACATGGTGGCCTTAAAGGGATGGACATGGTCAGAAACAATGCTCAGGTAGGCTATGGCATTTGAAACGATGCCCAATTGGCACTAAGGGGCCTAAAGTGTGCCAAGAAAACAACCCCCACACCATTACACCACCACCACCAGCCTGCACAGTGGTAACAAGGCATGAATGGATCCATGTTCTCCTCCGTTTATGCCAAATTCTCAAGAGAAATCAAGACTAATCAGACCAGGCAACATTTTTCCAGTCTTCAACTGTCCAATTTTGGCGAGGTCTTGCCAATTGTAGCCTCTTTTTCCTATTTGTAGTGGAGATGAGTTGCACCCAGTGAGGTCTTCTGCTGTTGTAGCCCATCCACCTCAAGGTTGTGTATGTTGTGGCTTCACAAATGCTTTGCTGCATACCTCGGTTGTAACAAGTGGTTATTTCAGTCAAAGTTGCTCTTCTATCAGCTTGAATCAGTCGGCCATTCTCCTCTGACCTCTAGCATCAACAAGACATTTTGGCCCACAGGACTGCTGCATACTGGATGTTTTTCCTATTTCACATCATTCTTTGAAAACATAAGAAATGGTTGTGTGTGAAAATCCCAGTAACTGAGCAGATTGTGAAAAACTCAGACTGGCCCGTCTGGCACCAACAACCATGCCACGCTCAAAAATGCTTAAATCACCTTTCTTTCCCATTCTGACATTCAGTTTGGAGTTCAGGAGATTGTCTTGACCAGGACCACACCCTAAATGCATTGAAGCAACTGCCATCTGATTGGTTTATTAGATAATTGCATTAATGAGAAATTGAACAGGTATTCCTAATAATGCGGTTTAGGGTTAGGGACAGAATATACAGTTTGTACAGTATAAAAAATGTTATGCCTATGGAGAGTCCACACATACAACGTGTGTATATATTATATAAACGTTTTTTATACTGTAAAAACTGTATATTCTGTCCCTAACCCTAAACTTACCCATCACAGAAAACTTTCTGCATTTTTTTTTTAATTCCAAAAAACACAGTTCATATGTTTTTAAGCCATTTGGTTCATGAGGACACAGGAAATTGTCCCGTAAACCATGTTTATGTTGTAATAGCCATGTCATTATACACATTTGTGTCTTCATAAACCATAATACAAGAGCACACACACAAATCATCGAGAGTGCGTCTACCGTACAGTATATGTGCCTACATCAGTGTGTGTGTATGGTCTGCTCTGCTTCCCTCTCTCTCCTTCTCCCTGTGCCACAGATCAGTGTGTGCGTGTGGCTCAGGGCTGATGTAAGCCAGTGGAGTGGCAAATTACATAGCAGACCTACAGCTGTAGGCTGACATTATGATTAATTTGATCAGTAATTTCTCTGTTTTTCATTTTAATCGCTGTGACCATTCTGCTGTGCCAGGTCTTGTCAGATCTAATTGAGATCAATTACCGGTGTAACCAGCTTGCCCACCGAGCCGCCCCCTCCTCCTCAAATCCCGAGTCCCCTCAGCGTGGAGAAACCCGTCGCTCCAATCAATCAGCACCTGCAAATCCAGCCACCCTGCTAATCAGCCAATTAACACACTTCAGGCAAATTTCATAATCTCTGACCGCCTGGTTGTCGTCACAAAAGCCAGTCTCTACCTCCCCTACCTTTTTTTATGCTGGCTTTCCAAAGGAGAGTTTACTGGGAGGTAAAAAGAATCACACTATTTCAAAAACAGATGGAGAGAAGGATGGGAGAGGTTTTAAACTTTCTGTTTACATGATTTTGATGGTAATATTTTGGTAACAGTGTTGTGGAATAGCTAAGTCAATAGAGCCATTTGAGTATAGAGTTAATTGAGACATTTTCAGTGTTCTGTAAACGAAGAAAGTTGAATATGTTCAGAATGACATGAGGGTGAGTAAATGATGACAGAATTGATTTTCTTTCAGGAAAACTATTAATTTAACGCACTTTTCAGTCTTCTGAAAGTGTGTAAATAGTGTACTTTTTTGAAAGTGCATGACAAAATATTGCTACATTGCTGTTTTTATGTTATTTAATGCCTTTTTTGTTTATGCTATAAAAAGTTGTTTATTAGGTTAAAAAAAATCAAATGGGCCATTATCCAATAGTAAAAATACTTAAAATGAAACTCTCTCATCATTTACTCACTCTCAAAGTTGTTTCAAACCTTTGAGGCTGAGTCAATTATGACAGAATTGTAATTTTTAAGTGATATTCCCTTTAAATTTATTTTTAATTCATAGATTTTTTTAAATTATTTATTATTTGTATTTACAGTACATTAACATGCTCCAAATCCAAATATTGGATCTCAATGATCTGGCGTTAATAAACGTTGCTAATTTTTTAATGTTGGTGATTTGTAGTTTAGCTAGCTGCATTTTCAAATTGAAGGTCGTCATTAATAATGCTCAGTTTTGCCATTTTAGTTAAACCAAATTACATGTGTACGAATCTGCACCAAACGCAAGTGTATAAACATCACAGCCAACAGAAAAAGTCTGACAGGAAAATCATAAATTTGAACTGTCTAAAGGAACTCAGGGTCAGAAACTTTAAGAGAAACCCGTCTGAAATTTTGACCAAATAAAGAAAAAGACGAGACAAGAAAATGAGAGAAAGAAAGAGGGAGAGAAAGTGCAGACAGTGAGCACTGGACACACTGACTGTTGTATTATCAGAGTGGGATGCTAACACGCTGTCATGTTGTCAGTTCAGCAACAGAAGGCCTCTATCTGGGTCTTTAGGTGTCTTCAGATAATAGAAGACCTGTCTGCCCTCCCTTACCAAAGTGATTACACCCAAAGAAGAGGAATGAGAGGCAAGAGAAAGCAAGAGGGCGGGGTAGTACCTGTGTGACCAGAAGGGATAATTATGACAAACCCTAGAAATACACATTCCCAAAATTCTCTAGGTGTTCGACTGCTCTAACCTGTGACTGTCCCTAAAGGCTAGTATCAGCACTCAGGTGAAGTATGCTGTAACTTTTTCAAGCAGACGCACACATAAGCCCAATTACGGAGTCCAGCCCTCAGGATAGGCAGCCTGCAAACCCTGCCACACACACAATCACATTGGTTAAGTGGTAATGTCGACCCCATGAAGCGGGAACTTCAAACCCCTTCTGATTCCTGACACAAACACACTTGCACACTTATCGCTCTGTTTTTCCCCACTCTCACACAGTGGAGGGCTGGGTAATGACGCTGTTGTCTCTGGTGCCACTCTCTCTTTTTATTAACAAGAGGGTCGCACATGACTCTTAGCAGTAAAATCTAATCATGCACCCCTAGGATAAAGAAACCAGAGGGTACGGATCAAAAACCTGTAGAGAAGCTTTCTTAACACACACCAGGCGAAGGGTGACCCTCAAGGCTTTGTTCTGGGTCCTCATGCAGTTTTACAAAGACAAGTTTTTAACCTGCTCACACAACTCATATTTAATTGTACTGGATTAATTGGATTGGGAAATATTATATATTTCATAAGTAATACTTGATATAAAAGTGGCTGCAACTATGAATCTTGTAATCTTTATAAATTATGTTTTAAAAAAGGTTGCTTCTGTATTATCAAGGACACTTTCTCTGACTTTGAATATGATTATGTAGCTGTTCATCAATATTTCTTTATTTAAAGCTGCATTCCTTAACTTTTTTGGATTAAAAATTATCCAAAATTCATTTTTGATCAAGGACATAACCAGTTAGTGTTCAAAAACTCATCTGCTTGCCTTAGCTCAAATTTAAAACGGTAAGCTTTTAATAATGTGTTA
Organism: Hybognathus amarus; assembly: GCA_030378365.1. NCBI lineage: Eukaryota > Metazoa > Chordata > Actinopteri > Cypriniformes > Leuciscidae > Hybognathus > Hybognathus amarus. Next base: position 130,167 of record JAQIUQ010005615.1, on the reverse strand, counting down.
AATTCCAGTGGTAGTAATTCCAGAAAACAGTAGCACACTGTTCGCTTAATTCATACAGTTAACTGAACTACAGATAGCCCTAATACACAATAAATGTAGTCACGCAATGCTGTTGTTGTTAACATGAACAATTTGAGAACAAAGTACACTTTCTGCACAGTGTGACGTCAGATGACAAAGCGATCGTCAGATTTAATCAGCGTCAATTGGCACTGCAAGGTCTCTTCCCCTTAGTTGGTCAGTAGACAGTATAGTGGATGTTACATGTTCAGATGAAAATTCTTATGCTGGTCCTACCGTATTTTTCGGACTAAAAGTCACACTTTTTTTCATAGTTTGGCTGGTCCTGCGACTTATAGTCAGGTGCGAACTATGGCGCGTTTCGCCTCCTGTGAATGGTACCAAAAAGCCGAAACGTCACCGTACCACTTTTCGGGTACCTTCCGTTGGGTACCTAGCCACAGAAAGGGTACTAAAAGGTGGAGCTAGACTTACTGCAGAACAGTGATTGGTGGACAAAGCATCACTTGCGTGTGCTTACAGTTGAAATATAATTCTACTGTTTTGTGTCACGAAATGTTTTTTTCAGGTGAGAAAGTAGTTTTTCTCAAAACTCAAAGCTGTGGTTTATTTATAGATTTATGATCATTTGACTGAGATCCATTCCAAGCGATCATCGGACGCTCGCGCCTCCGTGTCCCCCGCCCTGGAAACAGCCTTTCCTCGGCTAGCCATCCTGATGTTTGCCGCTCACCCCGAGCGTCTCCGGTAGTGGTTAAAACGTGACACAATGTCGCCCGGTATAAACCAAATAACAGGTGATCTTTGGTCTTGTGTATCTTTAATTCGTTCCCTGGCCAATAGTTTTTGCAGAAGGCTACGTGAAGTTTCTTTGAGCGCTGAATTTGTATATTTGATGAATTATTTCTTGTTATTTAAGCTTTGCTGTATATCTTTTGTAACTTTTACTTATACTTTTATAATGGCTATCATTGATAAAACTAAAATTCAACAAAAAGAGATAGTTTTGTCATTTTTTTATTTTGTTACAAGATCATCTGTAATGTTGTTTATTACAAACATTTGTACCAATGCGCAATATGCAATACATTACATAGCCTGGAATAGCCTATGATTTAATATTTTTAAATTTAAACGAAAAGAGGCAGGGTTGTGTTTTATATTTAGTTTTGTTATAAATATAGACGTTATATACATGCAGTGAATATAATCAAATAGGCTACCCAGCTAACACATGACGTATGCGTTGCCCTGAACCACATTTGTGTGCTTTATAATTTTTTAAATGTATTGAAATTAAATCGAAAAGAAGCAGAATGGTGTTTTATAACATATTTCGTTTACTGTTGCCTAAAATGTACATACAGAGATGACTCGGAGTCCGCAGAGCCAGAGCGAGCTGAGTGCGCGTTCAAGAACGCGCTGTTCCTTAGCAGAATTACTTGGGACTCGCGTCCCAGTATCATTCTCCCGAGTCGGACTTTGCGTTGGCTACTTGGTACTGAGAAACGCCCAATGCCTTGTTTCGAGTGACAAACATGCCGAGAAGCAAGAACAAGATCTGCTGTCTGTCATCCATTGTTGTTTACTGATGTCTTTATCGTGAAAATTACATTGATCGCTTCTTTCCAGCAAACACCACGCCTATCAAGTAAGGGTACTGTTGGCGGTGGAAACGCAAGCGCGGATCATGGTGTACCCAACCCGACTCGTACTGTACTGTACCGTGAACCCCTCAGTGGAAAGCGAGGCCACTACATTTAAAATCCATTTAGACTGAGATTTAACACATTACCGTCTACAGCCGCGAGAGGGCGCTCTAGTTGTTCAGAAGCGACACCGAGGCATGAATAATTCGATGGATTCAAAGATGTGGGAATGAAATCGCGGGAGCTTGGTGAACTTGCTTACCGAGCCGAGGCACAACCCACGTAAAGTTGATAATTCCGTGAATTTTTCTTTTCTTTTTTATTTCGTTCAAGTTAAGTATATTAAGTTGACTAAATTAAGTTGACAAAAAACTAAATAGAAGTGAGAAAAATACCTGGCATTTGATCATTTATGTTATTTCAGTTAACATTTAGTAACAGAAAGGTTTTTTTATGGTTTTAGTTTTAGTTAACTTTAGTAACCTTGAACCAGGATAATGTATAGACCTTATCCACCAGAGAAACGTGGGCGCCGTCATCTGCAGAATATTGTCTTTGAATTTCCGGTTTCGCGGCTCGCTGTATATTTCTATAGGCATCGCTGCTCGAGGAGTAATTAGCTGGTGAAGTGGATTTACTTATTGTAGAGTTAACAAAAGTTATCATGAGCATTGTAATGTTTATCATAAGCATTGTAAAGCAGAGGACTTTAAACAAATGTCTACTCGTATTTTTTTATCGAGCAGTTCATTCATGCCTATGAAAGATCCCTGTGAAAATACAGACCGGAAGGCAAAAGACAACGAGCGCAGCACTGAAAAGGCGGGGCTACATAAGGTCTATAGGCAACCAGTAATTATTGTAAAATAAACCTTTTCCTGACCACCATGTCAGGGTTCATTTGACTAGTTTGACTAGTCAAATTACAACATACCTTACAGTATATAACCACAAATATGTAATAAAACCTGTGCACAGATGCTCAGATAATTAATTCCATTTAAGACAATTCACAAACATCTAGACCTGAGGATGCATTTACCAGATCCAAGCCAAGCGTTAGGAGACCCTATTGTCACCCCCCATTTAATCTATTCCACCTCTGAAACATCTGAGTCACCGTATCAGAAGGGCTTGATGATAACTTGACGGATGTGCTTCAACTATAAATGGAGAAATATACGGCTGGCCTTTCCTAAGGAATCCCTTGGAAACCACTAGTTCTGGGCTCTGGAGACCATTAAGTGTGGGGCTCCATAGGGTCCCAGCTGGTGATACAAGCCGGGCAGAGGGACAGAAGGTGAAATAAATGACTAAACTGATGGCAGCCATAAAAAGGGGAAGGGGAAGTGGGGTTGTGGCACAGCTCAGAGCAATAAGGCCTGTGACGCTGATGAATGCGGGAAGGACGAGAGAGGCGACCCTGGCCTCTCTGCACTCAAAATGAAACCACTGGACATGCTAGGGAGGAGGACATGTTATTAGTGACGGACTCAGACAGCCAGATGAGAAGAGGAAGAGGAGGAACCGATAGGACAGACAGACTGAGGGAGGAAGATATGAAAAGATCACTTATGTTTGCCATTTAAGCTGTGTGAAAAAATTAAAGGGGTCAGATCATATATGGTAATATTAGTAAAATTTTTATGTCATATTTAGTTTAACACAAAGTTGCAGTTGTTTTTGGAGATTAGTTCCAATAAATGCTCATTTTGAGGGAGCTTTGACTTCTGATAATTACATTTTCATAGTCGAAAAAGCTTTTTTTATTAATGAAAATGTCAATGCAAGGCAAATTTGATATGATATGACCCCTTTAAAAGACATAAGCTATAGTTACTGAAGCAACAAAGATTCATGTATGCCATCTGTGGAGTTTGTTCAAATTTTATAAGCCTGCACGACAATAACAGATAACAAAATAAAATATCAACAAACTCATCTTAGCCAGCCATCACTGACATATGGTGCTTTGGACTTCCCAATGCAAGATCTTATTTGCAAAATATAAAATATGTTGAAAACTAATCTGGTTCAATCGGGTGCATATACTATACATTTTCACAACATGTCAATAAGTGATTATCATAAAATTGTTTCAAATCTAGTTACACCAAAAGCATCATTACTCGTAATTCAATATTCCGCAGCTCTTCATTTCCAATAATAGTCTATTGCTGTCGCTAGCAAGATGGCTGGGATAAACTCTTAACAATAAACTTTCAATTTTCATTCTTTTTCAGGGACAGGCTTGGCAAACAGGCACCTCCTCCAGAAACAATATTTGTAATATCCAAGATTTCCCCAGACAGATTCAATCATTCAATTGAATTACTGCCCCATTCTCTAAAATTCATCCTAGACCTCGTCTCACTCCAAAGCTGCATTCTTCCAGACATGTTGTGAATAATGTAGAAGAATGAGTTCTTTAAGTAAGGCGACATCATCTTTAGGGGTCATTACATTGAGTCGATTGGTCTCTGCTGCCCCGTGGCATGCAGCACTCTGGAGCTGCTCCCCGTCACAAGTCAACTTATATTATAGCTTTAAATAACTTCACTTTTAGTGTGTAAACAAGAGTTGAACCGGGTGAGCAGCAATACAAGGAAGGCTGCTGGCTACGGCTGTCTGGAAATGTGAGGCATTTATTTTGATATCACAGATCAAAACCACCTAAAATTCCAGACTGTTGTCATACGAATGCAAAAAAAAATGCAGTTATTATTTGAAATGGAAAGTGTTAAGTGATGTTGACCCATTACTTTAATAACGTAAAGTTGTGGAAAAACACAAGTCTTTGCATTGCCTTCCTTCTTACCCCAACATAGGAAAGAGTGGATGAACTTTATTTTGAATAAAGTTCCAGACCATTTCAGGAAGAACTTTGTTCAACTTTGGTCCTTTGTTCAAGGTACAATTCCACGCAGACTTTTCAGAAAGACTGAAACTAAAAGACGACGCCTGTTCCGAACTATAGTGGATCCGACAGTAATGTCGCACCACACAAGTGTGAGTAAAAGTTTTTAGTATTATGTCAGTCACTATTGCTTTGCTTGTAATTACTAACACAGTCTCATCCCAAAACGTCATACAACTGACGCTTTTGACCATATGTCAACATCCGCCATTTTAGGGTACCCTTTAACGTCAGTTAGATGACGATCCTGGGCCGTCATACAACTGACGCTTTACCTTTAACGTCAGTTAGGTGACGGGGTAGGTTTAGGTCTGGGGTAGGGTTAGGATTTAATAACATCATCTAACCGACGTTAAAGGGTACCCAAAACGGCGGATGTTGACGTATGGTCAAAAGCGTCAGTTGTATGACATCTTGGGATGAGACTGCGCTGTAATTACAGATAGTTTGGTATTCTAATTCCTGATCTGTGACCAGTGATGTCTGATATGTAATGATTCATGTACAGTCAGATGTTCTTTGTCTATGTGTGTCACTAAATCAAACCGGCTAAACGGTCAACTTCACACTGTTTCCTTAAGTCAGTGTTTCTCAAACTTTTTCTGCCATTCCCCACTTTGAAGGTAGGGAAGGGTTCGAGCCCCACCTGTCCCCTTGCAATCGCCCACCAAGATAAATTCATAAATCTTGTGCACTTTGAAAGTTCAAAATTAATTGATAAACTAATTTAGTGTCTAAAATGAGCCTGTTCTCTAGTAAGCTACACATATTTTAAAAAAAAAAGCAATTTTAAAGTTGGTCAAATACAGACAATGTCTATGGAAGCGGCAATAATTATTATTTCCATTATAATTAGACATCAACACGTATTATTCTTATCAAATACACATCGTGTAAGTAACTCTCGAGTTTACTCTATGCTTCTTCCAGTTCACCGGGCCACTTACTTTCATGTATTTCGGTAGAAGTGGATAAACAGACGTTTGTTAAATCCAGATCCGATTCTCTAAAATGCGGCATAAACTAACGCCTGCGCATAGCTCAACTAAGGTGTTAAACAACAATACACATCCACTTGATCATATTCGACAATCGGAATATCAGATATTTCCCGCTATAGCCAACAAATTTGTGAAATAAACGCAGATAATCAGTCATTCAGCGCTATTGTGCCTGCGGTGTGACCATACTGTCTATGGGTGTGACAAGCAATGACGCGTCACCATGGAAACCATAAAGGGAGACGATCTAAAAATAACGGGCGCCTCTAAAAACTTTTAAACTTACGTGTGAAAAGGTTAAGTAAGGCTTACATTTAAATGTGTCCTCGTTTTGTTTTGAGTTTATGCTCGATAAAGGAACTAATAGAGTTGGGCACAAAATTACCACATTTTCTCCCATTTGTCGCGCCCCACCTGTCATGTTTCTATTCCCCACCAGTGGGGCGCGCCCCACACTTTGAGAAACGCTGCCTTAAGTAGAATGAAAATAATCTGTTATTCAAACTGTGATTCAATTATACATAGAAAGTGATCAAAGAACGCTCCATTTACAACAGCTAGAGTTGTCAATCAAACGCAGCAAGTTTATCAGTCAGTTCTGTTCTGGAACTCTCGACAAAACTCCCCTTATAATCAACGAATCTCTTATTCATATTCAAGTTTGCACTAGTTATGACGAAAGGATTCTGTTCAGTGTGCAGAAATCAAGATCCGCTTGCGCTTTTGGTCGACGAAGCAACAAAACGTCCTCGATGCATGTCGTGTCCTGTTGCAAAAGCATGTGAAAAAACACTACAAAGTTTGCTAGGGCAAAAAGACTTAATCGCGCAACAAAAAATGTACGCCGTTAAAATGGGTTTGTGTTAACGCTGTTAATAACGCTTTAAACTGACAGCCCTAATCTAAATATACTGCTATAATCAACACTTTTCACGATTAGTCAACCTGTAATAGTAAAAAAGGGGTTAAAAGTTTTCGAGAGTGTTTCACATGTAATTCTAACTATTTAATTTGCAAATATGTTAGTTAGCCAATCACAGCGGTGGGCATTTACACTGAAGTGATTCAAATCAGAAGGCTAAAATCAGGACAAGAAAAATGCCTTTTAATTCTAAATTATGACAATTTTTGATGTCAAAATCATACTAACCTTATAAGTGCACACCAGGAAATAGTACCACCATTTTAATGGTATAAAATATAAAAAGTACAAAAATAAATGTATGAATGCAAAATACAAAATAATGTGAATGGAGAAACAGTGTAGTTATTGTTTTAAATGAGAAGTGTTAAACAAATTCGTCCCCTTACTTTAATTGTATAAAATACAATACATTGAAAAAGAAGGAATGCAGAATGCAAAATAAGACGAATTCAGAAAAATGCAGAAGGAGAAGTGTTAAGTGAATTCGATAAAATAAAACAAAATACAATTAAATAGTAAAATAAAGAAATCAAATTATTTTCTTTTCCAGTCTTACCTGTAGTGGTAGAGGAGGCGTAACAGGTGATGGCAAGCTGCGAGCTGGTGATTGGTTTTGCCTGTGAGGGGGCGGAGACTGGGGAGGCTGGGCTGAGCTATGATTAGAGGTGGTACAGGTGGAGGCGGAGCCGGGAGAAGGTTGCAGACGCTTGTGATTGGATCGGAGGAGTGAGCTGATGATGGCTGGGTGGCTGGAGATGCGTTGGGCCACAGAGATGTTGGTGCTGCTCCCGTTCTCGTTGTTGTTGTTCACTTTCAACGCTGTTCTCGTTCTCGTTCTCGCTGTTGTTGCTGCTGCTGCTGCTGCTGTTGATGATGATGATGCTGTTGCTGGTGATGCTGTAGCTGTTGGAGCTGTTGGAGATGCTGGAGCTGAGAGTTTAGGGATGAGGTAGCTGTGATGAGAGAAAGAGGAAGAAAGATGTTGATTTTCATCATCTAATCCAATTATTTAATATATATATATATATATTTTTTTTAAGCCAGTTAAAGCTGTTTATTTTAAGCTGCCAATTTAACAACAATGGATTTTGGCTGTACAGCAGATCTACAAGATCTAGAAGAAAATAGTGTCATAGGCCAGCTTAAGTAAGTTCAGTGATGGTTAATTTCTGTTGTAAAAAAGTTAATTTATCTACACAGACGCTCTAGAGAAAACTGTTTGAGAACGTGAGGACAGAATGACGTCTCTAGTGTGTGATAAGCCTGACTGTGAGATGAAGCCCTAGGAGACAATTAAGAGGCCTTTTTTTCCAACCCGTTCTCATAAATATTGCATGTCCAAGACATTTGGGCAAAAAAGTGCCCTAGCACTTCTTTATTGCTATGCTCAACAATGTAATAATACAATGATTCAGAATTAGATTTAATAATAACTTAATTTAAATCTAAGCTGTGACTCTGAAAATAGGGTTTGTTTCTGATATTTTTATTTAGGCTAGTAGAAGTTAAGGTCAGTTGCATAAACATAGCCATTATGCTAAGACTGTGTCTTAAGAACTAGTACTACCAACTAGCAGGTGAACTAATCAGTCTTACTTTTTTGTTTCAAATTCAGACCATTTTTAAGTAACAAACAGTCTTAAAGGAAAAAAAAACTGATGACTAACTTGTAAGATTTGTTTTAGCAGATCCTAAATGGAAGGGAACTTAAATATTTAGTAGCTAAAATAGCTGGTGAGTGAAAAGGTTTCATTTCTTAAATATTTTGAAAGATATAGAAAAATGTTAACAAGAACCACACTGCTTTATTGCATTGAAACTATGGGAACTTCCATACCAATTCTGCCACATCCTGCAACAAGCACAAAGCAAATTTAAGCCCAAATCAAACTTGGACCAACCCTGAAGTATGCGCGAATCCTAGGGCTGAATCTGCATCTAGTCTGTAAAACTTAATGAATGCGTCTAGAGAGGACCAACCTGTCGCAGCACATACATCCTGCAATGACGCACCCCAAGCAAGACTTTTGGAGGATGCCATACTCCTAATGAAGTGAGCCCTGACCCCTAGAGGCCATTCCGCATACGCCTCATAGGAGAAAGCAAACGTAATCCAATGCGAAATACGTTGCTTGGTGACCGCATTACCTTGCGACCACCAAAGCATCACTTGCCTGAGTGGTGGACAGAGATCCTCAAGGCATGGACCAGACGTAACAGATGCAAGCTTTCCCGCTCCAGCGTCTCATGAGGCAAAGGAAAGAAAGCCTGCAAATTACTGGCTGACCAGCCGCAGAAGGAATAAAAGTTGTGCTACTTTTTTATAGTGACGTCAAGGCTAGAAATAAAGCTACTTTGCAAGTAAGAGAGGAGGTCAGGAGGATGTCTTCCCACCAAAGCTTCATCACAAAGTGAGTAGTTAGCAGAGATAGTGGTCACATACACCTTTAAAGTAGCTGGAGCCAGCCCCTTTGTGAGACGTTCTTAAAGGAACTTCTGTAAGGAACCGACAGTGCTTTTAACTTGGTTCACATTATATTGCTGACACTAAGATACAAATACATTTCAGGGCATATGGCTTACCTCAAAGAATGAGCTCTAGAGTTTTGAATTGTATTAGCAACGTCAGCCGAGAGACCAGAATCTATTAGCTGGTGCCCCTCAGGGGCCAGACACAAAGTTTCCAGATATCTGGACAGGGATGAAATATCATCTACTGTCCTTAAGATCCATCTGGACTGGAATCTCTAATGGGAGACCATCCAGGAGAGACACTAGGTCCACAAACCAAGAAGAAGGTGAACTCGATCTTGGTGAACCCTTGCTAGAACTCCTAGGATCAGAGTTATCAGGGGAAAGGAGTACAGGCACAGCCTTGGCCATGCCTGCACATGCCTACATAGCATCCAACCCCAGAAAAGCTGGAGGTGTGAGGGCAAACCAGAGGGGGACAGTGGGTTGTCTCCTCAGAGGCAAACAGATCCACTTCCGCTCTGCTATACCTCCTCCACATGGACTCCAGTAATTGTGGATGGAGTTGAGCCTGGTTAGTACCTGGATGGGAAACCTCCGGGGACAACTCAGGTTGCTGCTGGAAGAGGTGTTAGTGAGGCCAGCAGGGTGTGCTCAACCTGTGGTCTATGTGGGTCCTAACGTCCCAGTATAGTGACGGGCCACTATACTGTAACAAGCACCGTCCTTTGGATAAGACGTTAAACTGAGGTCCTGACTCTCTGTGGTCATTAAAAATCCCATGTCACTTCTCAGTAAGAGTAGGAGTATAACCCCAATGTCCAGACCAAAGTCCCTTCATTGGCCAGGGCCAATCATGGCCTTCTATTAATCCCCTTCCATTGAAATGGCCCCATCACTCTTCACCTATAGCTGGTGTGTGGTGAGCGCACTGGTGCAGTTGTACTGTGGCTGCCGTCAAATCACCAAAGTGGATGCTGCACACTGGTGGTGGTTGAGGAGAGATCCCCTGATATGATTGTAAAGCACTTTGGTTGCACAGAAGTACATATGAAAGTCCTATATAAATGCCTCATTTTTTCATTCATTTGTATGCCCTGTAATGTAAACTGCTCTTAAAGATAGAAAGTCCACCCTGGCGATTGATGTAGGAGACTACCGACATGATTTCTTTGTATTATGTGGTATATATCAACACGTTGTGATCCCTGAGATTTGCATTCCTGACTCATCTGATTTCATTTGTTATATCGGTTGTGATGTTAAATAAAGCATTAAAAACTGAAGAAGACTATTGCAACATGTCAGTGGGAAACTTACGGCTGGTATATTATCCTCTCATGCAGTTACAGATGCAGCACTTTGACTATACCACTTCTTCTGCACGAGATGAGAGCACATTTATAATTTTCTGGGTCAAGAAAGAGTCAGAGTTTGCAATATATTTCCTCCTCCCTTAATGCAAAAGTAAAGGATAAAAGTAACCGGTACGTCACACCGCCGCGGCGAGAGCGTGGAAGTGGTCAGAAGTCATTAATTTTCAATGAGAGCCGCGGCGAATGGGTAATGAGCAATGACGCGGTTCGGCGGCAACCAGCGGCAACCAATCGGAATGTAGAGGTGTTCCGTTTAGAGAATTCCAGAGAACGCAGTCCTGTAAACTTTGGTTCCGGCCACATTAGTTCCCAAGCAAAATAGAGGAGGTTGATCATTTGAATTTGATAAGAGGCGCGCAGCACTATTTATAGGCAAGATTTTCGTGCTAGAACACTTTTTCAGCGGTAATGCAAATTATAATAGCACTTAACCATGAACACAAAGCCACACCACACACATATGGCTTTTCATTTGTTTATTTCATTAGCAAACATGTCACTATAAATAAGTTATTTCCATTCGAATCAATTTTCTGCAAAAATAACGACCGACATGCTTGTTTGCTTTGTGGCCCCTTTAAATACCGTTTTAAAAAACGTCATGCATTCGATCTACGTCAGAGCATCAGAGCGTCCACGAATCTTTCACGGCGTCGTTGACAGAGCGGCAAGAGCGAATTTTGCCGCTCTCGCCGGTGGCGGTGTGAACGTACGGTAATGATGTGTTCCTGTCCAGACATCACACATGCGCAATTCAATAAGCAGACAGAAATCAGTTCTTTACATGCCAGCATAATTGGCATAAGGGGAAATATCTAGCTGTGACGAATAGTTTATGCTTAAGCTATGTATGACTTTATGACTACGAATAAAGGAAAACGGGTTAATGCGTTTACTTGATCATGTGCATTGTCGGCTTATTAAGCAAAATCGGGTTAAGAACTTGCATGTAAATGCACTCAGTGTTCAGTACCCACTGGGAGATATTGGGCAAAAGATACCACACTGTCACAAAGTCTGACAGAGAGATATTTTTGTTGTTGTTGATGGAATTGGTTTGTTGGCAGGAAACTGGTCAGGAAACCGCCAAATCAACCAAAAGTAGGATTCCTTACTGAGTCGCCAAACAGGCCAGAGGGTAAAATCAGGGAATCAAGGAGGAAGGACTCATCTCTTTCTATCATGCCAGTTGATCCACAGATGTCTCTTCGTGGCAACCATGGCAGCCATAGAACAATGATAGCCCGGCCCCATCTGCTTGGTTGCATGAAGGGCTAAAGCTGTGGCATGCTGTAGTTTTTCCAACGCCTGAGGCCCTAATCCCTCTTTATGATCCTAATCTCTTCATTGCCCCACGCATCTTGACTACTATGGTATATGTGGCTGTGCCTTCGTTATATACTCAAGTGGAATATGGGTTCCTCTACGATCTCAACACCTCAGTATGGAGATGGGAAGAACAGGAGATGGCAGCGAGGAGGCTGCTCATGTGTACAGTAGATGTAAGAAAGCAGTTATCCAATTTTGAGCGTACCACTTGCCTCTCAACTGGCCAATCCAGTTTTAACTTGGCCACAGCAAAAGTTACCACCTCAAGCAACTCCTCAAATGTGGCAGACTGAGGAAGCTGCTCTGCCAAAGAACCCGCCAGCTTATCTACATCCAACCCCTAACAATCAGCCGCAGACAGCATGAGTTCCTCGTTCTGTTCTGAAGAATTCGCAGAGCAAGCTTTAAAATCCAGAACAAGGACCTCTGAGTCTGCAGAGCATGATAGATAGGACATTTTCATCCGTCTCAAACTCCGCCACCGCTGACTCAACCTGCGAACCACATTACCAAAGTCGCGACATTGCCTCGAACAGCAGCGAGACCCGAACCATGAATCGCAGGAGCTTGGCCCTTTTCCTTTGAGAAGAGGGCCAGACAGTATTGTAGCTTGCAGATGTTGAAGCAATTGCAGTGCTCACAGTCAGCTCCCTCAAGGACTGAACTTGTATGGTCCTCACTTAAACACACAACTCACATGGGGTGTGTATCGTCCAACATAATAAAGCGAATGAACAGTCACACATTTTCTGTTTCTCAACCCTGCCATGTCAAAAGACTATTTCCACACACATTTGACAATTGAGAAACACAGACACCCGCTTAAACATACAGCTTCTGAAGACAAAGAAGCTGATGACGTGTATTTCAGGCATATATTTTTGGACATATATTTTGTCCATAAAGCTTGACCAAGAGAACCAAGAGGCTTGTTTTGACACATGCTTCAGACACTGGTTTACACGGATGTGTTCCCATAGCACTAATGGCTTGCATGACGCAGCATCAAAGTTCATTCAAGGGAAAAGTTATTTTTCAGTGAAAAGAAAATACATTTTCAGTACAAAAATTACTAAAGAAGGGATGTTTCTTGGGTATATTTTTCCTCTGAATAAATAGAACAGAATTCATGTGTGCTTGTGATACATGAAGAGAAGCATTTCACTGTAATTCGTATGAATTAAGACAATGTTTGTAAGAAAGCAATAGAGCCTAATCTCAGCAAAGTGACTCACCAGGCACCTCATTTAGTCCATGACAGAACAAGATGGCCTAGGTTAGACTCTACAACCCTCTTCCATTCACATGTTCATGCCAAAATCAACCTTATTCCTACACAGACAGAAGCATGACTCATATACCAGAAAGTGTCAACTCAAATTATCCATATACCTTATGAAAGAAAACATTGAAAAGCAGACTGGCAACATATCAGAATGAAAAAAATGACCTTCTGTCTTCTCGGCAGGAACCAGAGCACTGCTCTACAGACAAATGTCTGCCCTCTGCTCAACGTTCCGATAATGAACTCTTCACTGCAAAGTCATCAAACAGAGATGTTTCTTCTATACTACACTTAAACCCAAGATGTCAAATATATTTTATGGGCACTATTATTTTGAAGTTATAACAGAAATAAAACCACCAAGATGTCCTCCTTTGGTGGCTCCGAGATGATATTGCACAGCAATATCTCATTATTTGAATCAATTTAGGTGTTGAAATCCACACAGTGTTTGAGACTGACAACCATATAACTAAAAGATGTGACTCTCAAGTGATTTTGTTCATGCACACTGCAAAAAAATCAATTCAGTATTTTTATTATTTTACTGCAAAATTGTAGCCTGGGAAAACCCAGACAGCTTCCAGCTAATTTAGATTAGCTCTGAAAGTTAGTCTGGCAAAGAGCTCATTCAAGCCCATTTCCAATCCGCGAAATCGCGGCACCAATCAGAAATGTTGGGGCGGGCTTTACACGATGATGACAGCACTGGAATTTTGAAGCAGATTTTGTAGCCTACATTACAAAGATGGATGCCGCCAGTCCAACATCACTCGTTCGAAACAGCTATCACATCTGTTTTAAGTGATTTGAACGTTTCCTTTTTGTTAAAAACTGAGCAAAGAACAACACTCGGAGATGTTTCTCCGCCGCCCGCCGCTCTGTATACGTCTGTATATCTCCTTCATTGCTCTGATTGGTTTCAGGTCTACCCGCGACGTCCGTTGGTGACGCCCCACTGGAAATTATTTGTCTATGACGCTTTGCCAGACCATAACACAGTTACAACTGAGAATGGTCTGGTTTTAACCAGGCTAGCAAAATTGTGTATGTCATGTCTTCTGTTCAGAGAATATATTTGAACATCTTAAAAAAAAAAATTATATACAGTATACATACAGTAGGTAGACAACCAGAATGTGTTTTTACCGCCGCAGTTTGGCCGGGCCGGATAAAAGTTGAGGTGTATTTGCTCCCTGTGGCTGCTAAGAGGCGCTACAATCACAGACTTTGAAAAGTGTCCGTTTTTTTGTGTAATCTACAGCTGCAGATGCCGGAAGTTCGGTTGTTCAGCAGTCAGTGTGCGCACGCGAGAGAGAAGTGCTCTTCAGTCTCTCAATAGCATTCATTCCTCAATAGCGCCATTGAAAGCACCCAATTTATTTTCGCTGAATGCGAGATAGGCCTATTTTAACTTTTGATTAATAAAATGTTCTGCTATAAAAGTTTATATTCTAGTTAAAGCTATTCTATTTAAAATGTAGGCTACTTTTACATAATTACGTTTTCCTTTCGCCAAATGGCCCTTTGCGCCACCTGGTGGTCATTTCGCAACCGACTTTGAAATACGGCTGGTTTATTTTGCCGCGGTAGATTTAGTGTCATGGTAAACGACATTCTGGTTGTCCACCTCCTGTATATAAATCTTTTTTTTTAAAAGATATATAAATATTTTTTATTTAAATAATTTATACATTTATAGCTAAAACAAGAAAAACTACTTGCAAGTGTGGTAAGGAAAATAAAAATGCATTCTATGAAAACATCTTGAGCATTTATTAATCTTAGTTAATATTAATTTCAGCATTTACTAATGCATTATTAAAATCAAAGGTTGTATTTGTTAACATTAGTTAATGCACTGTGAACTAACATGAACAAACAATGAACAGCTTGATTATTATAAACTAAAATTAACAAAGATTAATAAATGCTCATTGTTAGTTCACTTTAGTAAATACATGAACTAATGTCAACTAATGAACCTTATTGTAAAGTGTTGCCAACATCTTTTACTTTTAAGTAAATATAGCTTTTTTTAAGATATAATTGTTTAGAATAATTAGGACATCCATCCATCCTTCAAACCAGTGTGTCCTAATTGACACGTTATTATTTAATAAATTTTATGTATTTATATAACATATATATATAAAACAAACAAAGAAAGAAATCATCTATAGACATATAGCATCTAGCTTGCAAACATTAGGAGTAATTTGCATTCATTTTTAAATCACAGCCCAGTGTAAGCCATCCCAAAAATAAATCACCAAATAACTGAACAATGGATCGATGTTCAGCTACAAAGCGAGACTTGTATCGGCAAGCATGTGTTTGTGCACAGCGTTCTTGACAAGAAGTGTTCATAATTAATTGATGCAGATGAATACTTAAAACCAGGAGATTTTTTGCAGCAGATAACTAAGAAAATACATTGGTGCTGACGTTTCTCTTGATTAGTGTGGCTACTCAGACATCACAACCGGACAGGCAGGCGAGGTTTTGACGAACCACAAGCCTTCTCTCCCCTACTCCGAGAAAAAACAAAAAAAGTGTCTCTCAACCAGTAAACAGCCCACTTTTACATTTCTTCAATCGCCTGACACGTTGACACCGCTCTCACACCCCGGCATGAATTATATATATCATCTGCGCCCGGGAAAATTCCATGAGTCCAATTCGCGCTTGAAATGTTGGGGCAAGTTGTCTCGCAGGCCCTGACACATATGTGGCGCTGCATCGCACAACTATGAGAGGAAGCCGAGCGAGCTGCTACAAGTAGAAAATAAGTGAAAAAGAATAGGAGGAGGACAGGAAAAAAACAGGACAAAGAAAAGAGAAAGCCTGAATCCTGTCAAAAATATTATCGAAACCAAGGGGAAGATCAAAGTTGAATGAGGATCTCCTCCCGCACCAGTCATGAGACCAGAGAAAGAGACAGAACAACAAAAGAATATCAAGAAAAGGAAAACAAATAGAAAGACTGAGAGAGAGGGAGCCACAGAATGGTAGACAAACCCCATGTGGCCCTATTATATGGGCAGCACTGCAGGTAAAACTGTGGTTGAGAGCGAGTGCTTTATAAACTCTATCTATCTCGTTCCGAAACATTGCTAACCTTCCGTTCTCCTTTAAACATACTCAGTCTCGCTGCGTACGAAAGAGGATGCAGACTTTAAGGATTCTGTGATGCAGACCTTGAGCCAAAGAGTCAGGTGCAATGGCAGAGCCGGTCTGAATGCAATGAAAACACAATATCCACACAAATGCAGAGCAGAAATACTGCGTTTACTTTGCTGGAGTGTTTATATGAAAAGAAGACAAGGACACGCAGAGCAGATGAAAAGAAATAAAATCGGTCTTTCTTGATGACAAAAACATACACAATACACATTTCTCTATTCAGTTCCACTGAAAATTTACCAGAAAATTACGCATGTACGGTCGGCATCCCATTGGAGATACAGAAAGCAGTACATATTAACTTCACGCATCTATAGAAATGACAAAAATTCAAGGATGCAGGCGACAATAGTAATGTATAATCTAGCAGTTCGCATATGAAGCACAGGGCATGTTAAAGACTTTAAGACATTAAAATAAGGTAATGATTCATTTATGATTATGACCCATGATTTATTTATTTCACAAATGAAAGTATAGAAAGAGGATATATGATATATTATTGATTTTTAGGCAACCTAAAAAAGTTGATCTGAATTAAATGATAATAATAAGTGTTTCTTGAGCAGCAAAATCAGCTGAAATAAGATACTTTAAATTATAAAAATAAAAAAAGTTACTTAATTACATGTTCTTTGACTAAATACATTTTTGTTACATATAAAATATATATTAGGGTGATTAATATGATTAATCACATCCAAAATAAAAGTTTGTGTTTACATAATATATGTGGGTGCACTGTGTATAATTATTTTGTGTGTATATATATATATTAGGGGTGGGGAAAAAAAATCGAATTCTCAATACATCGCGATGCGGACGTGGACGATCCTGAATGATTCACAAATATCCCAAAATCGATTTTCCAAAAAAAAAAAAAAATTATATATATTTATAAAAACGTAATATTGACGGAACGCGAAAGACGGAAGTGCAGTGACCGGACCGTCTGACGCGTGCACACAACAGAGACGCGATGGCGCGCAAGATCCAAACACCCTCCTTGTTAGGTTAAAAGCTGACGTGTGGAAATATTTTGGCTTCTGAAGTTGAAGAGGGAAAGGAACTGGGCAAGAGCCACGCTAGTTGTAAGCTTTGTAGAATAAAACTAACGACGGAAACATGACAAATATGACAAGCCATATGACACCGTTTCCAGCCAGAGGAGGAAAAACACTCGGCTGTACCGGTCGTTATAATATTAATTTACTACAAGTAAGTTAAAGTTATGCTCCTAGTTCAGGCACACATTTATTTTCCTGTTGGCTCTTTGGAATGCTAATAAAATATATTGTACGTTAATTCTTTATGGGTCATTACTTTGTACATTTAAAGGAAAGTATTTATAGTCACACACACAAAAGATTCAGATAATCGATTTGTAACATTATAAATGTCTTCACTGTAACTTTTGATCAACTTAATTTAATTTATCCTTGATAAATAAAAGTATAGATTTCTTTTTCTTTCTCCCAAAAAATGTAAGAAAAATTCTTACCAGACTCCAAACTTTTAAACTGTATTGTTTAATGTTACAAAAGCTTTCTATTTCAGATAAATGCTGTTCTTTTGAATTTCTGGGTGATTCTCTGAATTGGGTGCCCTTCAAGCCCCACAAACTTGCTTCAAAGATTTTCAATTGAAGGAAATCGCAAAATGCATTTGAATGCTGTCAATTAATAGAACCAGGTGCCTTTGCATTATAAGGCAACACAATTGTTCAAAAAATTATTTAAAGATAATGGGTTGCCTAAGTAGTAGACAACAAGCATGTTTGCATGTCTTCACTAACCATCATTAAATTTTCATTGAATATCAAACAAATAAAAAGTGCAACTAATACCAAAATGATGCTGCTGCTAATATAATCATATGTTGGTCTAGTGTATTTTTGTTTACTGTTGTAAAATGGAAAATCAATAATCGCTAATAGAGAATCGTTAATAATTGAAAATCGATCTGTAATCGAATTGGGACTTCAATAATTGGAATAAAACTAGGGAAATCAGACAGATTAACCACCCCTAGTATGTATATATATATATATATATATATATATATATATATATAAACACATATATTTAAGAAAAAAATGTATATATAAATTATTTATATATAATATAAATTATATATAAATCTATATACAGTATATACATGAGAATATTTCTTAAATATATACAAGCATGTGTGTGTATTTATATATATAAAATAATTATACACAGTGCACCCACATATATTATGTAAACAAAAACTTTTATTTTGGATGCGATAAATCATAATTAATCATTTGACAGCCCTAATAAGTATTTGATATTATTATTAACAATATTTACATTGTTTTATGTTTTTTCACATGTTTTAGGGAACCACAGAATACCCCAGCATTGTTCATAAGTCAATATAATAAAACATAAATAATAAATGCACTGCCAGTGGACAAAGCATCTAGATTTGTAGCGCACTATATATGCTGTCCTTTTTCTTTTTAAAGGTCATAATACATTTCAAATCGCATGTCATATTAAAACATAAATTGACAGGTAGATTACCTCACTATTTAATTCATTTGTATTCCACGAGCAAAAGTAAAGAGCAGACATATAAACCTTGTCAAACCCTCAGAAGTCTATAGTTATGAAATAAAACCTGACAACTTTCTCAAAGCACACACAAATGAAGCCAAGGCCCATCCTGACAGGTTCTGTGACCTGCCTGACGTATGGATGCTCTCTTTCGCCTCCCTGCACCTGAATCCACTCCAATTTAGTACCTTTTTCTTTCTTCCCTCTTCGTGAGACTCGAGCAAAGCAGCAGCCAACAGAATTCTCCAGAACAGATCACAGAGACGCCTCTGTTTAACACAAACTCATTTTCCTCACCTCAATGACCCTGTGTGTGCCAAACTCCCAGTGTAAAAATCACCTGTGGTGTGTTTGATGTGTGTGTGAGTGAAGCGCGGCGCAGCTGATTGTCAGAGGTCATCGCGGAGGTCATCGAGAAGCGACAGGGTGATAACACTATTTTTGTTTCTAGTATCAGAGAGAGTGTACAAGGCAAAGCAGAATATCTCATTAATACACTGTCTATCTTTCCCATACAACGCATTTTCCTCTGGGGGCATCCGCCTGACGAAACACAACAACTTATGTCTGGGTCTGATCTGTGTGTAAAATCAGTTGGAGATAGAGATTAACTGTCAATTAAAATGCTGAATCTATTATATGCATGCATACATCTTATTCTCTAAGAAATATTGACTGACATTTTAATCCTGTTAAAGACCTGTCGAAGTGATTGAATGCAAAAATCGTACACTACTAAAATTTCATGGTGCATCCCACTTTTGAAATAATAGCGACAGAGAAATGAAGTTCGCACAGACACACACAGGTTGTGCAGTGAATTAAAGGCCAATGGCAAGGTCAAAAGTAAATAACCCTGAGTTAATTAAATCGCTGGAAAATGACTGTGGTGGAAGAAACTAGTGAAAGGAGCAGAACAAGAGAGACCTGATGGTGTTGTGTGTGTTCTTACAAGTTATTCAGTCAAAAGCGGTGATGGATTTTCTCTAGTGGTGCAGGATATATCAGCCGGCGATATAATATCGGCCGATATGGTACATTTTTTACACATCGGTATTGATTCCAGATGTCAAAATAGGGCCGATGTGAACAAACTGATAATCATTTCTGTGTATTTGACGTGTGTGTAGATGTAAGTGTGGGGTTGGGGATGTTTTTTTTTTCACAAGCGCAAGAAGACTGGAACTTGCACGCTGTTTTCTGTCAGCCTTACTAAGGCATATTTTTGTCTTGCCAAAGCCTTATTTGAACGGTAAGTGATGTAGATGACTGTGTGACTTGTGCAGAGAAATTAGGTGATTATGAAAGAAAAGAGAGTGAAAGCCTTAGTAACGCACGCACTCTCATCGTCTTCAAACCGTCTTGCTCTCTCTCCCTCCCTCGAGCATATTAATGAATTGAGTTGACTAAATATCTTTGAGAATACACAAAGTTAAAAGTTATGTGTTTTCTATACAGAGATATCTACATCGGTAAATATCGGTATCTGGCCATAACAGCAATCTTAAGATCTTTTGAACTCTTTTTGAAAAAAAAATAAATAAATAAAAAATAATAAAAAAAAATCGAAATGTATTTTTTTTAACAATATTGTGTAGCCCTAATCATCGCTATGTATTTTCTATACAGAGATATCGACATCGGTAAATATCGTTATCGGCCATAACAGCAAAAAAAAATTTAAATGTAATTTTTTACCAATATTGTGCAGCCCTAATCATCGCTATGTGTTTTCTCTACAGAGATATCGACATCACTAAATATCGAGTATCAGCCATAACAGCAAAAAAAAAAATTGAAATGTAATTTTTTACCAATATTGTGCAGCCCTAATCATCGCTATGTATTTTCTATACAGAGATATCGACATCAGTAAATATCTGGTATCTGGCCATAACAGCAAAAAAAAAAATTATAATAATTTAAACTCAATTTTTTACCAATATTGTGTAGCCCTAATCATCGCTATGTGTTTTCTCTACAGAGATATCGACATCTGTAAATATTGAATATCGGCCATAACAGCAAAAAAAAATTGAAATGTAATTTTTTACCAATATTGTGTAGCCCTAATCATCGCTATGTGTTTTCTCTACAGAGATATCGACATCTGTAAATATCAAGTATCGGCCATAACAGCAAAAAAAAATTTGAAATGTAATTTTTTACCAATATTGTGCAACCCTAATCATCACTATGCGTTTTCTATACAGAGATATCGACATCGGTAAATATCGATATCGGACATAACAGGAATCTTAAGATCTTTTGAACTCTTTTCGAAAAAATTTGAAATGTAATTTTTTACCAATATTGTGCAGCCCTAATCATCGCTATGTGTTTTCTATACAGAGATATTAACATCGGTAAATATTCGATATCAGACATAACAGGAATCTTAAGATCTTTTGAACTCTTTTGAAAAAATTTTAAATGTAATTTTTTACCAATATTGTGCAGCCCTAATCATCACTATGTGTTTTCTATACACAGATATTGACATTGGTAAATATCGGTATCTGGCCATAACAGCAAAAAAAAAAAAATTTGAAATGTAATTTTTTACCAATATTGTGCAGCCCTAATCATCACTACGTGTTTTCTATACAGAGATATCAACATCGGTAAATATTGGTATCGGACAACAGGAATCTTAAGATCTTTTGAACTCTTTTCGAAAAAATTTTAAATGTAATTTTTTACCAATATTGTGCAACCCTAATCATCACTGTGTGTTTTCTATGCACAGATATCGACATTGGTAAATATCGGTATCAGCCATAACAGCAAAAAAAAATAAAATTGGAAATGTAATTTTTTACCAATATTGTGCAGCCCTAATCATCGCTATGTGTTTTTTTATACAGAGATATCGACATCAGTAAATATCGATAACGGCCATAACAGCAATATTAATATCGGTTTTCAGTATCGGCCACAATTTTCACATCGGTTTATCACTAATTTTCTTTTTTTGTTGCTATTTTACTTTCTGCTGTCACTTTAAGATCATGACACACATGATGAGGATCTGACAAAACATCCCAAACCGTTATGTTCATTCAAGTCCTTTTAACTAATTTAAGACTGTGCTTACTTGCCAAATAGACATTTTAAAAAAACAAATGGTCCTTTCAAGCACAACACTCCTCAAGAGGGAACTCTACAGAGCCCCTAAAGGGACCATTGCAAAAAAAATTAAAAATAAAGACTATCACAATATATTTAGTTTATTTAGTTAGGGGCTCCGTAGAACTGTAATCAGTTCTGAGAAGCGGCTTTCTTTGTGCCCGTTTCGGGTGTGTGTTCACAGGTAGCGCACCAGTACAGAATTTAGCTCTCTTTTGTATCGTATAGTGCTTGAATGGTTTAAAAGCACTTTTAAAGACTGAAAGATAGAGTGATCAAATACTGTAACTCTAGTCAAAGGATTTCAGAAAAGAAAATCCTATGTCTGGAATACATTTGCACTATAAAACACAAATAAAAGCTTAATTACTAGCAGAAAAAGAAGGTCAGTGTTGGACTAAATGAGTAAAAATATAAAATATCAGTACCATCTTTGATGATACCTCCATTGCTTACAGTGGGGCTCAGACATTATTAAATGATTCCCTAACAGCGATTTGGATTGGGATCAGACAATGCTTAAAGGCAGAGAGGAAAGACTGCAAGTGAGAGGCCTTGAGTGTTTATAGCACTGAAGTGGACAGCGTGTTAGGATCAGACCACAAAGCCCCTCGTCTGACATGCACGTCTGATCAAAGTGTATTACTGCTGGGCTCTGCTGGGGATTTAAAGGAATTCTGGGCTATCTTCCAGAGAGAACAAGGTGTAAAAGTGGTTTTATGATTAAAAAACAAAACAAAAAAATATTTGACTGAGCCACAGAATGTTCTCTGAATGTATTTTGGGTGGAAATATGGCAATTAAAACTTTTTGTTTTGTATTCATTATTCTATAAGAAACCTATTTGCAACCCTTTTTAATTATACTTAATGAGACATATTTCCAAGTAAAACTGGGTGTTCAAAAATAATATTTCTACATCACCTTGAATTGAATTTGCACTTAAAAAAACAGGAGGACAAAAACAGTAAATTATGCATAATTACATGCAGCTAACCTTAACCCAAACCCTACTCCTAACCCTAAGTACCTGTATAATTACACTGTAACTAACAAAGTAACCAAAAACTGTTTTTCCAGATAATATAATATTATAATATAATGAAATAAATGGACACTTAAGTGCACTTAAAAATACCTGTTCATGACTACGTTCATGACTTAAGTGCACTTTTGAAAAGTTTATAATAATGGACATCTTGTGTCTTGTGGACGCATATTTAGTATGTGTTTTGTGGCCTTATTTCAGAAACCTTAATTTTTAGTTTTTTCAATATCCACGCATAAACAATATTCTCTCATAAATACAATCATTGGTAATGCTTCCTTTTACAGTCCAGTTACCCATGTAAATACTATGTACTTATTTAAGTAACTACAATTACTGGGTAATAACTAGTACTAACCCTGAACCTACCCCTAAACCTACCCCTGTTCCATGTACTTACCTTATATTAGCCAGTACTTTCTAGGTAAGTACACTGTAAGTACCCTGTAAGTACTGTACTGTAAAAGGAAGTGTTACCCAATCATTTACATACATGTTGCTCACATATTATGGTAGCCCTGTTTGTGCTAAATAGAGTGCAATTTCACCTGTGCCATTAATATGTTTATAAGCAACTGAAAAAAAACAAATGTCAGGGCATGTTAAAACATCTTAAGGACCCCAAGAACACCTTAGACACCAGGGGGTATATTTTAGTTTACCATAAATGCTTGTCAGAACATTCTGCGGCACACTTTAACCACATTTCAAAAACAAAAGAAGTAATTATGAAATGACACATAAAGATGTACTTAAGTACTACTTAAGTCCTACTTAAGTTATTAATAAACAAATGTAAAATTATATAAATATAAAATGTATAATTTATATTTATAATACATGTTCATTTTATTGCAATTAACATGCAATTAAGTGTCCCAAAAACATTACATTCAGTTCACACTAAAGTATATTCATACATGTATTTCTGCTTAAGTGCACTTCTTTTTTATAAGGGCCAGCTCATCACAACCTACTTTAACTCACTAACATTACCTGTGCTCTGTCTGTCTCTTTGGCCTGTCTGGCTTGGCTGTCCCATGCGCCCAGTTCCCGAGGTCCTGTCCCCCCGCCCGCTTTCCCCTTAGTGTCTAATGCAAAATTTATGCTCACGAGGTGGTTTCAGTGGGTGGAAAAATCAATATCACCAGGCCCTGATGCGCCAGAGAGAAGGAGTGCTCTTTGACTGACAGTAAAAGCATGAGGAGGGGATCGAGGGGGCACTTTTAAAGCGAGGATAGGTGGACGACAGCACAGAATTGGCCTATCCACATCATATTACAGCCTTATTTAAAGTCTGATTCCGATAGCAATTCATTCCATATTCTAAACGAAGAAATGTTTTCAGAAAAGACCTATTTGAGGATTAAACTCCTGTTCTACCTGCTATTAAAAAAGCATTTATATATATATATATATATATATATATATATATATATATATATATATATATATATACATATATATGTATCATTGTTGTTCTGCCCTCAGCTGTATTCCTGATGTTGATAAGCGCAAGCTGCGCAGGCAGCGGTGTCGAAATGAAGTGATTTAAAGACAATGTGCATACATCATAAGGTCTTTGTTGTTGGCTTGCCAGCATTGTGCTTTCCTTTAGCCTTTGAAAACCCAAGAGGGGAATGTGTACGCATGTATCTGAAAAACCAATTCGGGGTGTAAACCAAAGCTCTGAAAAGGAAAAAGTTTCAATGGAACGAAACAGCTTTAAACAATAGGATTTGCCCTAAATCCTTCTCCCACTATCATTCACCTCTTTAATTATTCCTTTTGCTCGTCTCAGCGGAGCATGTAAGCGCTATTGCGTTCAACCAAACGAAGGGGAGAGGAGCATTGTGCCCGCGGGCAGCCGGTCTGTTGAAACGTAGAGCTCTAAGTGACATGACACCGCTTGTGATTCCTAATGCACTTTAATAAATTCCAATACGGCTAGAAAAACGCAAGTAGAAAAGTCACCCACTGATTCGAAACGCGAATTATCCCCGAATATCAAATACGTACAAATTTGTGTGCGTTGTTCTTTTGTTTTGTTTGCGACGAGCGTCCCTGACATACACTGAACCCTTTTATGAGCTCGCAAACAGTTTTGCAACAACATTTTAAACAGCAGAGCTCCTTGCACAATTCTTTGGAGGGGGGGGGGGGGGAAACAAGCATATGGCATTTAATACGACCTCAGCTTTTTGAGACAAGCACAGTGATCCTTTCTGCCGGTTTAGTAGTTTCTCTCCTGCATGGCCTATGAGGTATTTGAGCGGTCTGAGCGATACATGATGAATGAAGTGGCGTGCTACTTATGCGCTTATCGTGCTCAGTGACTAGCAACAGGTTCAGCAGAGGCCAGCCACAGTAAATGAAACTCCTCAGCAGGACAATACATCATCACAGCAAATGTATGCGGCCCAGACGTACACGTGCGCATCTCCTGCTTGTGCAGGACACCGACAACAGGCATTGATGGGAAGGAGGAGGAGGAGGAAGAAGAGGGTGGAAAACGTAGAAGAAAAAAGATGGAGGGAAAAGGTAACAAGGAGAGAAGGAGAAGAAAGAAAAATGGTCTGGGATGTGTGGTAGCAGGAGCGGATTTCCTATTAGCTGATGGACATGCTTTCTTTTTCATTTTTTTTTTTAACATTAACTGCCCAGGCTGGGAAAGCAAACAGAACTTGCCATGGCTAATATCACACATAGGGTTGATAATAAAATACTTTAATGCACATGAGATGTGAACACATTACATTAATGCAGCTCTGTTGGACTTTTTGTCAATGAGGGTTACCATTTTCTCTGAGAAGAGGATTTTTTAAAACATAATATTAAATATCTCAAATCAGAATTTTAAAGTTAGTCATATATCATTTTAAATGATTAAAACTTTCACAAAAGTTTCATAATAAAAAAATGTATAAAATAGAATAGTAATTATGGAAAACGATGCTTTTTTAAAGAAAGAAAATAAGATGATAAAGCAGATGAAGATGACAAATATTATGGTATTCTTGTGGTATGGTGTTGATCATGATCATGTTTAGTTTCACTGGGTCTCATTCACTAAGTGTACGAACGCACGGATTTGTACATGAAAAACGTTTTCATGACACATCAATAACTTTCATTCTAAATTTTACCCTGCATTTATGAAAAAATTGAGGAACTGAAACACTGTAAAAAAGATTTTTCAAGATTTGTTATCACAACATGTTTTTCTTTTGTTAAATCAACTTAAATAATCTATTTAGTTGAGATAACTTATTATTTTGAGTTTCAGATGATTAAATCAATCTCCTTCATTGTATTAACTCACTTTTTCCAGTTCAATCAACTTAAAATTAAGGCAACCAGGTTACTTACATTTTTTAAGTTAAACTAACAATTTTTTTTTTTACAGTGAACCACATGTATCCAAAAATCAGTTACTCTGGGTGGCCATATAAATAAGTAAAAACTAATATATTTTCATCATTATACACTGCCGTTCGCAGTTTGGATTTAAGGGCAAATGTTTCTGAGTCTATGGCTGGATCCTTATTGCAATGATTATTGTTGCTGTAATTTTAAGTATTATTAAATTTCAAGATATTTCCATGCCTGGGAATTTTAAAACACTATGTCTACACTGTAAAAATGAATATGCTTTATCTAATTAAAAAAAAATTGTGGCAACAGATTACAACCAATATTATTAATTAAATTTAACAAATTAGAATTGAGTAATAATTAATCAAATTAATTCCTTAAAGGTTAATCATTTAAAATGAGTAAAACAAAAAAAAAATAAAAATAAAAAATTGAAGTCACCATTATGGTGATCGGTGTTTGTTTTAGGTTTGTTTTAAAATTACGGTTTTCTCTTTCAGCGATTCCGCTTGTTAACAGGAGTCTTCAATGTTGGCAATATAAAATAGAGTTCTTAATTAATCTTTGACGTTTGCCTGTTAGTGAGATATTTTTGTTAGATTTTTTGGCGTAAACTTTACTCATTTTAAATAGTCAACTTTTAAAGAATAATTTGATTAAATATTACTCAATTCTGATTTGTTAAATTTAATTAATAATATTGCTTCTAATCTGGTGCCACAATTATATTGATTAGATAAAGCATATTCAGTTTTACGGTGTATGGGATAATAAATAAATAAATAAGTCTTCAAGAAAAAAACAGATAAAGCAGAATTAAATGAAAAATGACGAGATTAGAGAGAGAGAAAAAGGACATTAGAAAGCAATGGGCATCGAGAGGATGAAAAGTTCCATATTTTAAGGGCAAAATGACACACTCTTTGCCCTCACCCCCCCTTCTCTCCTCTTCCAGCGGTGTCCGACACTCAGCCCTGTTTGTGAAAGATGTACGAGTTTAATGTGACGATATCTCCTCTTCTCTCACGTCTGTGGTCTACTTACCAGCCACATGATCCAACTCTGATGCGCCTGCTGTGTTTTCAGCAAGGAGCCCTGAGGGACCATTACACTCCACCCTGCCTTCCTCTGGGGCCTTTTAGGGCCCCTTAACACTTACAGAAGACCCTTGAATCTGAAGCCCTTCCCCAGAAAGCACATCTATTAATTAAGGTAATTAGGCCCTGAGATGGCAATTAGAAACCGCAGATAGCTTTTAGCCCGTCTGCCGCTTCCAAAAAGGCTTGGTTTCAGCACCATCTGCCGCGTCAGAAATCACCACAGCATCTTGTGTTTCCGAGAGGAGGGCGAGCCACGTTATCTGAGATACAGACCTTCACCCGACCGAAGGGTCAAATTCTAGACCCTCTCATATTTAGGCTTTTCATCTGATATGAAATGACAAATGAAACACTTATCATGTGTCACTCACCATCGGCTTGAACGGCCATCCTTATTAAAATGCGTCCGCCGGGGTTTATATGGATTGAATTCTTAATATACCTGCAGCAGCTTAAGCGAAAGAGGAAAAGAAAGTTATAGCACTTGTATTAAAACGCTGTGTGATGTGTATTGATAGGCTGATTCTTCAGATATCGATTGAACGGCACAGGCGTAATGACGAAGCTGGATTTGTGTAGGTTTTTATTGATCCTGTTGTAAGTTGGCAATGATAAGCTGCGAGGTTGCTATTGATCGTTTTGGACATTCAATACACTTGTTTTCATTTGGAGATTTCACTGTACTTTATCGACGAAAGGTTTCTTCTTTTAAGCCGTGAGTGGCCGGAGCAAAATTCATTTGAACACCTACGCATCTTTGGGCTTTCTTTGAAACTTCCGGGGTGCTGTACTGTAACAATGCCAAACTTGAGGGTAAACTCAGCTTTAAAGTGCGTTTCTTTCAGCCCAAATTAAATAAAAGCAGTGCTGCCGCTAAATGCCCCCAAACATTCTGTGTTTCATCCAATAAGAAGACCAATTATCATATTTTTGCATAAAATGCCATTTACTCACACGAGAAGGTGCATAGGTCGCATCTCCTCATTCAAACGCATTTTGTTCTCGCTCTAGTCTAATTGTTTGAGCCGAAACCTCGAGTTCTTACAGTAAACTGCAGGGGAGTTTCAGCCATAAGTCATACACACATGCACTTCACACACACACAAACACACTCACAAAAGAATGAAATATGGTTTACGAGGTCCTGTGACAGAGCACAATCGCACATTGTCAGTGGAGTGTGATAACCCCATTTTCATTCCGTTTCACTCCCATGAAATTACCATTAGCATTACGAGTCATGCAGAACCCAGATAAATGTAAAAACGCTACCCGGTTCTCCCAGACAGGAATAACAGTCCCCACAGATTACCATCTCTCTCTTTCGCCTTCTGCTTGCTCTGACTCAAATATTTCATTTACAACATTTCGTCAGTTCATGCTCCCCTCACTGACCATGTAAATCACTAATCAATTTCCATTTCCACAGCTTGACAACAGAAAGCCTATGAAAGGTGTCTCAGAAGTCTATGTAAAGATTTTAATAAGATACTGAAAATCACAACAGGAATATAGTACCTCTGTGCTGAACGACGAGGCTTTAAGCAGTTAAACGTTGGCTTCAGAACCAGTCCTAACCGGTTTATCAAACCCTAAACATTAGACTTCAGCGCATAAATCGTTTAAGAGAGATGTAGTATCACTTTTCTAAGACAGTGGTTCTCAACTTGTTTTACTCCAAGTTATACACATACAGTCCAGTAGAATTATGTCCATTTTATCCTGAAAACATTATTTTATTGCTTTTCGCTGGTGGAAATGACAGTGGTAAAAAATCCAATTATACAGTTTGGAATAAATGGCAAACTCCTTTACACAAAATTAACCTCTTAACTGTCATCGCCCTTTTTTAATAGACATGGAAATGCACATTTCGAACTTAAATGGTTGTAATTCAAGAATGCTTTGGAATATAAATGTAAGATTGGTCTCGATTTTAAAGAAAACATTTGGCAGGTTTTTGTCGAAGTGAAATAAATTTAGAAAATGAAACAGAAAAAGTTATAGAAGTTTGAGTTTATGGAAATGTACAATGTGAAAAAAAAATTATTATTTATATTTTATATAAAATATATATTTTCAAAACATGGGCTTTTAGGTTGATATCTAAAAAAATGAGCTTTCAGTGAGATTTTGTTTGGGTGCAGTACCAAACTTTTTCACTAGGGCACAACCAGACTCCATTACTGCCTATATAAGGGCGCCTCCATTTCCATGTGTTTTAAATGATATGAACCATTATTTTCACAATTTTCATACAATTTATGAAGTAGAGATCCTATTCAGAAGTAGTATGGGAAGTTTGGCAGATTTTGATATGAATTCAACCTCTAAGAAACACATACAAAGAACACGCATGTGCGCTTATAGCTTATTGCCACATCACAAATGGTGAATTTATAATATTTTTTTGTGATATGTAAAACATTTTTAGACCTTTTTTTTCTAAAATAATTGAATGGATACAATCTTTTGAACTCTTGGCATAAAGCAAACCGAGGTTTCTACCTTTTTTTATGATTTCTCATGTTCATTGCTATTTCAAAATAAAGGTTTGAACACGCTTTATGAGTATGAAAATATTCTTGTTGCAAATTGATAAATTACAGCTCCTGTGTAATTTATTTTGAAAATCAGTCACCAAATATGGAAAGTAGAGATTGTAAGCTTTCAAATGATATATCGTTTGTCAATATTACTTAAGGTCTTTTCTAAGATATTATTGTTTTAAAAATAAAATGCAAGCGACAGTTAAGGGGTTTAACAATATTTAGCAAAATTACAGCTTGATTAGAAAAGCCGCACAATAAAAAAAATATATATATTATGTTGAACTATATCATATATTTGGGAGGGGGGATAGTTCACTCAAAAATGAACACAAAATATATTTTAAAGATGTCGGTAACCAGACAATTGATGGTTACTGATTGACAATGGCTTCCATAGTATTTTCCCCCATATACCATAGGTCAATGGGGTCCATCAATTGTTTGGTTAACAACATTCTTCAAAATATCTTCTTTTATGTTCAGCAGAAGAAAGAAAATCAAACCGGTTTGGAACAACTTGAGAGTGAGTAAATGATGACAGAATTTTAATTTTTTGGGTGAACTATTTTAAGGATAAAAACGGAACAGAAGTGGGAACTGATTAACAACCAGAGAAACTAACTAGACAAACTAGGCAAAACAGGAACAAAAAACAATGAAACAAACATGCATGTTACATGAGACATAAAATTCGAAGGAACATAATCAACCATCCTGACAACAATTCACACATTAGCATCATGGCAGCAACTTTTCACCAGGCGAACTGTATTATGGAAGCCCTGAACCGCAACATAAAAAAAATAAAATAAAATTGTAAAACTAAAAAACAAAAAATAAAAATCTAAAAATAAAAATAAAAAAAGAGCATTTCGAGATTAAAGTCGAAACGTTTCAGAGATCGTCTTCCGACATATACTGCGCCGGAATACACTTTAGCCTATAGGAAAACCAACCCAGAAAACACTTTTTAGACTGGATGGAGATATCCAGCTTTATGAATGAATGAATGAGGCATTAATATAGCGCTTTCATATGTCTACTAGGCTTACACAAAGCGATTTACAACAATCATATCAGATAATCTCTCCTCAACCACCATTATTGGTTATTAAATCTGAGGAAAATCACGGGATAAAAGTAAAAAGCCACTATTTTGTGTTGATCCATCATGGCAGTTTGACTTCGACACAAGTGCATTTCTTTACACACACGCTCTGAGCCAGTGTAGGCTAAACGCTATGAATACATATGAAATATGAAAGCTATGAATACACACAATTCTATGGAAGACTGTATTATCGTAATGTTTTTTTTTTACTTTAATCTCAAAACGTTTTGACTTTAATCTAAAAAAAGTAAAAAAAAGTAAAAAAAGTAAAAAAAAATCTAGCATTTCGAGATTAAAGTTGAAACGTTTTGACTTTAATCTCGAAATGCTAGATTTTTTTTTTTTTTTTTTTTTTAAATATGTATTACCTTGCGGTTCAGGGCTTCCGTACATATAAATATAGTTTAGACTTCCTCTTTGGATAAGACACTCGCAATAATCTTCCCATTCCAATATTTCTAAAACCTCTTATGTTTCTCCTTCCTTCTCCATCATTACTTTAATAGCTTTTCTATCCCATGTCTAGTGTGTCCTGAGCAGTTCGTAGTACAGTATGTACAGTATGTATCTATGTATATCCCTTACTCCAACACTCCTTACTCTTTCATTACATATCTGAGTGAGCATGGGCTCAGAGCTGGACTCAAACATGTGGCTTTGCTTCAGATGTTCTACCTCCGAGGAGCAGTAGTCTCAGCGGTTCGGGAGGGGTTAGGAGGAGGCGCGGTGAACGCACACTAAACGATAGGTTTAATTTAATGCCAGTTTGAGAGGCTTAAGTTATTTCAGGCCTCCCTGCACCAGTTCTTCATTGGGAGAGAAAACTGCCAGTTCACTCCTTTAAAAAACATTACTGGCACTTCCCAATTATTTGTAGACTGATGCAATTACCATAAAATATGTATCGAACATGGATGAGTGGAGGGAAGCTAAATCCCAGCAGAATCACAGAGGCATACTGTATATGCGGCTTATACGGAGTATATATGTGTGTCTCTTTCGGTTTTACCACAGGAGGGCCAAAGCAATGCGGCCTCCGCGATCGAAACGGACAAAGCCATATCCGATTACCATTATTATTGTCTTTTCCAATCTTCCTTCACATCCCCCTCTATTTCTCTTGCCCTTTCTCTCTCTGAGGAGGGGGATGTTTCCTCTTTTCACAGTTTAAACAGAGTGACAATCCCACCAGTCATGCAGGACAGAACAGTATGTGGCAGGACAGGCAGCTGGTGAAGCCATTTCAAGATGACAAACGCCACCAATATGTCAAACATTAACGGCTCGATTTTATATGACACCCAAAGGACACTTCGTGCCCTTAATGTTTCACATGCACAATTGATGTAGCTAGGTCTTATTTTCTTTAGACTAAAGTTAATAATATCCAGTGTGATAAAAAAAAAACAAGGTAAGGAAATCAAAATAAAATCATCAGTTTTGACAACAAAATCTGAAAAAATTAAAGAACAATTTGGAAAAATTGGTGTAAATGTAAATGGATTGTGTAAACGGATGTAAATATTAAAAAATATATACATATATATTTAAAAAAATATATATATATATATATATATATATATTTTTAGGATAACTCTCTCTAAACACTCAAATGAAGATTTTTTAAAAATATATTTGCCATTATCCTTTTTTTTCTTTTCTTCTACCCATCCATACCTTGATAAATACTTCATATTGAAAGGCCAATACCACTCCCATGCATAAACCTCTTCTGACAAAAAAAACTGTCATACAAAGTATAAATGAATGTTGTGTTTTATGTTAAGGATTAGGCAGAATAATTTTCACATTATTTCGAAGCCAGAACTCGAAGCAACAACATCCATTAGTCAAAAGACTTGTGGAAACATATTTAGTATGTGTTTTGTGGTCTTATTTCAGCAACTCATTTAAAAAATAAATTATAATCACGCATAAACATTATTCTCTTAAAAATACAAACATGTACATACATGTTGCTCACATATTATGGTAGCCCCGTTTGTGCTATATAGAGTTAATTTACACCTTTGCCATTAACATGTTTATAAATAAGTGAAAAAAGCATGGATGTCAGTGCATGTCAAAACATCCCAAGGGCCCCAAATAAAGGACTAAATAACTAAAAATGTTTAGCTGGTAACATTTTGTTCATGTTTTTGAAAGAAGACTTCATTAAAGCTTAATTAATTTGATCAAAAAGAGTAATATTGTTAGATTACAAACAGTTATATTGTGAAATATTATTACACTTTGAAATAACGGTTTTAGTATTATTAACTGTTCTATTTGAATATATGTTAATTTATTCCTGTGATGGCATAGCAATTTTCAGCAGCCATTACCGTAGTTATTAGAATCACATGGTCATGTTTCTTAACTTGGTGCTTAAGAAACATTTCTTCTTATTATTACTATCAATGCTGAAAACAGTTGTGCTGGAAACCATGATGAGTATAAAGCTAAAATGAACAGCATTTATTTAAGATAGAAATCTTTTGTAACATTGACAGTAGATGTGTACAGCCACTTTTGATCCATTTATTGCATCTCTATAATAAATGAATACTGCATAATAGCATGTATTAAATAATTAAAAAAAAATACTGACCCCAAACTTTTGAACAGCAAATAAAATAAAATATATATTTAAATTCCAAATCAAAAAAGTAAGGTTAGAACGATTAATCGCATCCAAAATACAAGTTTGTGTTTACATAATATATGTGGGTGCACTGTGTATAATTATTTTGTATATATATAAATACACACACATGCATGTATATTTAAGAAAAAATATTATTTATATATAAAATATTCATATTTATATATGATATAAATTATATATAAATCTATACAGTATATATAATATATTATGTAAACAAACGTTTATTTTGGATGCGATTAATCGCGATTAATCGTTTGACAGCCCTAGTTGGAACAGATAGAAATATGAAAGAATGACAGCCATTTTATATTAAATTGATTTAGTTCTCGTATTGCTTGAGGCTTTGCTTAGCTAAGGTTTTACCCTTTTCTACCTGTCCTGCTAAATGACATGATGTTTCTTTAAAGTCATTCTGCCAAGAAAACACACGCAAAAGCAAAAAATAAAAAAATCCCTGTGAGTGTGCAGATACTTCATTTGAGTGTGATGTGGTAAAATGTGTTTATCCTTGTTACAATGATGTTTATTATTTGTGACGTGAGGTGCTTTCTGTTTAGCGCCTGAATATGTGTGGGCCAACATCACTGTGTGTGTACGTGTACAATACGATTTGTGTTATTTTTGTAGCTATGCCACTGTCATATGCAGTCACACGGCATCACACTCAGTGGGAAAGAAAAGAAAACCAAACAATACCCAATGGCACATGAGAATCTTTGACTCTTTCTGGATTGTCTGGAGAACATGTGGTACTACACACACACACACACATACACACACACACACACACACACACACACACACCACCTCTCACTCTCAATTATTTGGCTGCTGTCACAACACATCAATCAAATTACCACAGAAAGTCTGTGTGCAGGTGCTGCTACGTGCATTTCTAGTCACATTAGCTTTGAAATGTATGAGGGCGGCAGCAATTTTATCACTCTTATTTAATATGACTCTCTCCTTATAAGTTGTCTTACAACTGCCTCAGAACTTAAAACATTAAAGGACAATGTGGAAGGCATGCTGGGAATACAGTACTTTAAAGTTAAACCAAGATATGCAGGCAGAGAGTGAGAGAGAGAGCAAAAGGTACTGTTTTTTAAATATTAAATACATGTTTCAGGGTCCAAAATAGGTTGAATTTTCTGGACAGGCTATCACATAGTTTTTTTTTTCTTTTTTTTCTTTTTTTATGTAATGCATTCATGACAACTTATTGCACTGGGCAAAAAGCAAAATGTCTCATAATTTCTTCTGAAACAAATGTTTTTTTGGGGTTTTTTTTTTTGATTTTTGAAATGTATTAGAAGCTGTCTTTTTACTGGCTGGATACCCATTCTAAAATACTTGCCATGCGTATATATGGATTTGTCTATGTAAACAGGTTAACTCCTATTCAAAATATGTGGGGTCAGTTGTCTCTTATTCAGTACACATTAAAAATGATCAAAAGTGACAGTTTTGTTACAAAAGATTTCTATTTCAAATAAATGCTGTTCTTTGGAACCTTCTACCCTAAAAATCCTGAAAAAATGCATATTTTATCAACAAAAATTAAGCAACATAACTCTTTCCAAATACTGATACACACTGACCCACTCTGTTGTCACCCCCCTGGTCAGAGTTCTGACCGCTGGAAGTCTTGAATGAAGTACTCCCGGCTACTTTCCGGGGGCCACAAAACTGTGCATTTTACATTAAAAAATGACTTACGTTTCGAAGCTTGATTAATTTACCACACAAAACACGCCGGTCAAAATTCATACCTCAGTTTCAATGCGGCACTATTTTCTATCCACTTTCTATGCAATCCACGCTGCCGCAAGCGTCGACAGTGCGCACGTTACGAATCAGCTGTTGATAGCGCGACTCGCTGACAACATGTCTGACTGCAGAAACTTATAATGATGAAACCAATTTTAGCACAATGTCAGACGGATCAGATGACGGAAGTAATTTTGGGCACAACGACAGATACCTTTATGATCCGGAGTATACCGATGACCGAACTTTGGCAGAAGGAGATAGAACGGGAAGAGAGAGAGCGAGAGGACAGAAATGAAGTTGTCCAAGTTGATG
The DNA here is from genome assembly GCA_030378365.1 of Hybognathus amarus. NCBI lineage: Eukaryota > Metazoa > Chordata > Actinopteri > Cypriniformes > Leuciscidae > Hybognathus > Hybognathus amarus. The sequence goes on along the minus strand of JAQIUQ010005615.1, from coordinate 94,353 downwards.
CTGGGCCCACAGCTGTAGCAAGAGCCAGGATAAACGACAAATGGTGGTGCACTTGTTCCAATTGTCAAGTTATGTCAACAGAGGTTGAAAGCTATTGCTGCCATGAATGGGAACTCAGTCATGCCACAGAAGCAACTGACGCCACATCGAACTGTTGCTGCATAGCTACATCCAATGACATTTTCCCTGCAATGCTAAATGCAGGTGTCCTGAAGACGTTCTTCTACGTACCCTAAACTCAATTGGCAAAAGCGAACCAAACCAGCTGGACTTGACAGGTCAGATGTCGGCTGAGTAAGTGTGATCGCTTCATGTTGCTTTGTAGTATTTTTATTTAAGAATTTAACGTTGTCTTGACCAGTTGGCTATATAATAGTCTATCTGACTGCATTATTATTATTATACTGAGTGGACAGTAATACAATTATTAATAAATTAATAATTTTGTTACTGACTTGACACCAAAGCTTGTTTACTGTACAGTTTAGACATGGGATCATAAAGTTAGTAAATATAGCTTTACCCGTGGTACTGGTAGCCTACAGCAAAACTCCTTAATTTTTTTTTTTTCCTCCTCCTTGGTTGGGATGTAATCAGTCTTCACTGAAGTGAGCACTACACACACGAAAATCTGAACTTTGATCCCAGCACATCCTTGCGGTCACAGCCTGGGAATCTACAAGTTCGCACCATTGTAAATTTAATACTTTTTACCTGCGTTGTAAATCGATTGTGTAAACACTTTAGCACTGTTGACATTTGTGGCAGCGCGGATCGAACAGAAATAGATAGGAAAATACGTGCCAGCATTAAAACTGAGGTATGAATTTTGACCGGCGTGTGTTCTTTGTGTGGTAAATTAATCAAGCTTTAAACGCAAATCATTTTTTCACGTAAAACGCACAGTTTTGTGGCACCCGGAAAGTAGCCGGGAGTACTTTGATTCAAAAACTTCCAGCGGTCAGAACTCTGACCAGGGGGTGACAACAGAGTGGGTCAGTGTGTATGCACTATAGTGCTGGTAAGATTGCATACAACTTCATGTCTTAAATGGGTGAACTAACCCTTTAAATGTCACAATATTAAAAAAAATCTCACGACCCCAAACTTATGAACAGTGTTGTATCTTTCAGGTATCTTTGCAATTTGTGCCTAAAACATACCAGTGGATTCTATAATTTGTTTTAAGAGTTGATTATTTTCAGCAGTAATTGACAGTTTACTAGAATTTATCTTCTATCGAACACAGAACATCCCTTTAATTATCCCTTTAATATTTCGTATTCGCGTTTTGTGGTCTTATTTCAGCAACTCATTCTAAATATTTCTAATAACCACGCATAAACATTATTTTTAAAAATACAAACATGTACATACATGTTGCTCACATATTATGGTAGCCCTGTTTGTGCTATTATAGAGTGAATTTACACCTTTGCCATTAACATGTTTATAAATAAGTGCAAAAAGCATGGATGTCAGTGCATGTCAAAACATCCCCAAGGGTCCCAAATACACCTTGGTTCCCAGGGGGTTAAGGGCTAAACAACTAAAAATTAGGCTGTGCAAAAGGTAATCACGATTGGTTAACATCCAAAATAAAAGTTTGTGTTTACATAATTATATTTGGGTGCACTGTGTATAATTATTTGTGTATATATATATATATATATATATATATATATATATATATATATATATATATATATATATATATATATATATATATATATGATAGCAGACACATGCATGTATATTTAAGAAAAAAATATTATTTATATGTAAAATATATATATTTATATATAATATAAATTACATATAAATCTATAAACAGTATATAAATGAAAATATGTCTTAAATATATACAAGCATGTGTGTGTATTTATATATATAAAATAATTATACACAATGCACCCACATATATTATGTAAACAAAAACTTTTATTTTGGATGCAATTAATCGCGATTAATTTTTTGACAGCTCTACTAAAAATGTTTAGCTGGTAACATTTTGTTCATGTTTTTGAAAGAATACTTCATTAAAGCTTAATTAATTTGATCAAAAAGAGTAATAACACAGAACATCCCTTTAATTAGGTTAGCGTTCTGCTAAGCCACTTTACTGAAGAAAGAACTGAACTTTAATGACACCTAATTCATCTTTCATATTACTTAAACAAAAATCAAAAAGTTATTTTGGTGGCAGAACATTAAAACACAGATATAGGTTACATTAAACCTCTTACGCGTTAAATCTTCCATTTTTTACTCTCTACCTCTTCCTCATAAAGAAATCAGTGTTTTCATGTCTACACAGTACCATAAGTGAACAGGTTCAGTTCAGCACCACCGGACAGCTCACCCACAACAAGCATTTTTTAAAGGGCTAGTGTCTTCAAGGGTCATAAATAGACACATTTTTTGAGATTTTATCATCATTTTTGGTATATTTTATCATCTTGTCAGGAGTTCTAAACCCCATGTTCCCTAGAGAGGTATCATTTTTGATTAAAACATTCCAGGAATTTTTCGTCATATAATGGACTTCAATGGGAACCAAATGATTAAAGGTCCAAAAGACAGTTTCAGTGCAAACTCACAAACTGTTCAAAGGGCTTTAAATGATTCAGACAATGAATAAGGGTCTTATCAAGCAAAACGATCGTGCATTTAAAAAAACAACAACAAAGTTTAAGTTTTATAAGTTCAAATGGTCACCATTAGGTTGGGTATAGAAGAATAAAATATCAATTGATGAACCAAGGGACTAACTTTTCATTTTTCCCAGAATCGATCAAAAGTTAAAATTTAATTTTAAAATTTCGATTCCTAGTTTAGAAATATTCACAGTGCGCAATCTGAAGAGAACCGCTGAACAACATAGAGATCACCTTACGTCGGCAGTCCAAAGTGTGGCTTCACTTTTCTAAAAATAAAAAAAGATTCGGCAAATTGTGACAAAGGGAGTATTTGTGACAGAGTCTGTCCTTCAAAAAGACCGTTGGTTCAAGAGTTAGCTAAACTTTTTGACCCTGCCTCTTGAAGAATGAGAAATCAAAATCGTCAGAAACAGAATCGAAACAAGGAATGGAATCAGAATCGATCAAATTCGAGCGATACCCAACCCCTCAGTTGCCATGCTCTGTTCTGTGATGCGGATGTTCATGACTCTCCTGTTCAAACTCGTTTCTCGAAATGAACAAATCTTTTATAGTGTCATTGGGTTCATTCAACAACGAAATGAAATGAATAGTTGACTCAGGAAAGATTTCTACACTTTGATGAACGCTTCTTTGAACCAAAGTCACGACGCGCATCACAGAACAGAGCAACCGACCATTGAGCTTATAAAACTTAAACTTTATAATAATTTTTTTAAATGAGCAATCATTTCACCTAATAATACCCTTATTCATCGTCTGAAATTGTTTCAAAGCCCTTTGAACCGATTTGATTACCACTAAAGTGCCATTATATGAGAAAAAATCCTGGAATGTTTTCATCAAAAACCTTTAATTTATTTACGACTGAAGAAAGAATGGCATGAACATCTGGTGAGTAAATTTATAGCAAAAGTTTTTTTAAAGTGAACTGCTCCTTTAAGTGTTCAGCACCATGGACAGTGAACCCACAACCGGCATTTGAACGGTCTAGTGTCTTCAAGGGTCATAAATAGACTAATTGTTTTAGATTTTATCATAATTTTGTTTTTATCATTGTGTCAGAGTTATAAACCCATGTTCTCTAGGTAGTATAAATTGCAGTAGCAGATAACTTTCCTTTAGTGAGTATTGACTCGAAACGAAACTCTTAAATGAACTCTTTTTTACATACGGCAAGAGTAACAGCTCTTGTTCTTAGCTACAAACAAGTCGCTACAAATTTATGAGCTTTCTATTGTCTTGTTCCTGTGTTCAACTTTATCACCCTTCAGGCTTCGTTTCTCTTTGACTTGGCTACTTTCAGCTAATCTAAGTGAGTTAGCAGCTTCAAGTTCCCCGTCTGTGTCAGTACTCAGTCTACAGCAATGCCCCGGTCTGACAGGCGAGCGATTCCTGTGAGACTACAACTGCTCTTTCATTGAGACAGAGGAGCAGTGTTGTGATTAGAGCAAACATGGTTCCTCATTAGCCTTCCAGAGCGCGGAGAGCTCAGGCAATTACTCCTCATCCCTGAGTGCCGTTTTATGTTTCCTGCAAAGGGAACAAGCGCACTATTCCTTCCCAGAACCCCCACACACTCCCTACACGCTTGCGCTGCAGGTTCTAATGCACCGATAGGGAGCTTACAATATGAATGATGAAGAGCCAGAGTATACATTTGTTCTGCATTAACTCAAAGTACAGTGACAAATGTAGCACTGATCTCTCATTTGCCATACATCTCTTTCAGGGAATATATAAGGATGTTTCCAAAAAGCTTCTCATAGGTCATGAAAGACAGTTATTTCATGATCTGAGGTTACACCCTTATGTTTTATTTTGCAAGAGGCCTGTTGTAAGGCTTTCTGAGCTGATGAGCAACCACGTAGATGTTATTTTCGGTTCCGCAGCTTATTGAAAGGAGCTTTTGATGTAAGGAAACACATTCTGTCATTTGGTTTGTTATTAGACAGAATATGGAAGGAATGTACAGCAGAGGGATTTGTAATTTTCAAAACAGCAAAATCCTATGATTAAGTCTCACATCAAGTCAAATGAAATCAAACGATGTTATTTGTGACATGAAGAAATGTCACAGTGCCAAGCAAACAGACTTTCATTTTTCCATGTTTTTTACGCCACCCTACCTCATATCTATTCACATTATAATTTCCAATATCTCTTTTTTAATTTCTAAACATAAATGATTAATTCTATTCCTAACACCATGTTTACAGTCTGATGGACAGACAAACATGAAGCTGATTCTTATTCTATTCAAGTTACGGCTGGAATCGTACACATAGTGTTCGAGAGGGAATTCGCTTTCTTTCTCTTGACATGTCCAGAACATTAATCTTCCTGACAAAATAACAAGCTACAGCGGCGCCAGGTTTAGAATGAGCGAGGGAGTCACGCAAGCACAGGCTTTTATTTAGACGACCAGCGGCCGAACTTCGTTGAAGCTGCCCCATGCTTGTTCCGACCATTCATGCAGGTGGGGAGACGCAGTGGCGAGTGTGCATACGCACCGCTGAGCCTTCTGCTCCGCACAGCTCACGTGGACGGCCCAGTGGCGGCAATCTCCTAATTTATAAAAGGTGAGTGGTGTGGGGTACAAGTCACGGCTCTAGCAGCTATACTGTACATGTCCTTTACCATGATATGTTAAATGGTAAGTTCACCCAAAAGTGAAAATGCTATCTAATATATTCCCCTTGTGTCCTTACAAACAAACCAAACAAAAATTATAACGTCCATTGTATGAACAGAAACAGACATTTCTGAAAATATCTTCTTTTGTGTTCCACAAGCAGGTAGAATAACATGAGGATTTTTGAATAAAGAATCCTTTAAAATGTCTTATCCCATCTCAATATGCAAAACTAGAAGTCTGACAACTAGAAGTACACAATTGAATATGACAACTATAAGTAAACTCTTCATAAGTTAAAGGTAGGATTACACTCTCAGAAAAAAGGTACAAAAGCTGTTACAAGGGCTGTGCCTTTTTCAAAAGGTACACTTTTGTACCTAAAGGTGCAGTGTTGGTACGTTAATGGTACATATTAGCACCTAAAATGTACATATCAACACTTAAAATGAAAAAAGTCATATTAGCACTTAAAATGTACATATTAATACCTTAAATGGACAAAAGTTTACCTTTTGAAAAGGTACAGCCACCAGTGACAGCTTTCATAACTTTTTTCTGAGAGTGTAAGTTAAAGGTAGAGGACACTCTCAGAAAAAGAAGGTACAAGAAGCTGTTTTACTAGGCCGTGCCTTTTCAAAATGAACCTAAAATGTACATAACACTTAAAATGTACATATTAGCACCTAAAATGAACATATTAGCACCTGAAATGTACATATTAGCACATAAAATGTACATATTAGCACCTAAAATGTACATATCAACACTTAAAATGTACATATTAGTACCTTAAATGGACAGAAGCTTACCTTTTAAAAAGGTACAGCCCCAGTGACAACTTTCGTAACTTTTTGTGTAAGTTAAAGGTAGAGGACACTCTCAGAAAAAAAGGTACAAAAGCTGTTACTCGGGCTGTAGCCTTTTCAAAATGAACCTAAAATGTACTATAACACTTAAAATGTACATATTAGCACCTAAAATGTACATATTAGCACCTAAAATTAACATATTAGCACCTGAAATGTACATATTTGGAACATAAAATGGTACGTACTTCAGTACCTTAAATGGACAAAAGTTTACCTTTAGAAAAGGTACAGCCCCAGTGACAGCTTTCAGTACCTTTTTTCTGAGAGTGTAGAGCAATTTGTTTCATTGGCCACTTTTTGTTATACTGAGTGGCATATTCTCTATTAGTCATCCTTGCATCAATAATGGAAGTGGTCTAAATATTAAAAGAGCCGTCGACATGTGTCTTCATGTGGAAGTCTCAAGCGACCAAACAATACTCGCCCAATCATTGCATTAGGTCCAAATGCAATGATATGATGTCCTGCAGTTAATGTATTTTCAAAACCTTTGACACCCTGCTCAGCTCGCACATTATCAGCGACATCAATGCACGCTGTGCAGAGTTCTAAGGCGATCGCCACAAAGGACCCGCAGTTCACCTTTTACAGTCTTCCTCTGAACCAAAACAACAGAGCTTATCCTGCGTTCAGCACTGCTTGTGTTGATACACCGTAATTACGTAATGACAAACCTGTGTACCTTCCACCCGGAGCGATCTTATAGCATTTTTATGTCAACACTATCAACACCAGAAATTAATCTGCAAGCAAGGTCCGTGTGGCACAAGTTAAGAGCTCTGGTGTTTCTGTTCATTATTATTGTAATGATATGTGCTTTGAGACATGCGTTCATCGTCTTTGTAAGCTGCTCTGCACATTCATGTCTTCTGGATGAGAGCGTATGGCTTTGGAGAGCACTCTGAAGGGAGGGTCGGACATTATGCCTTTCAAAGCTAACTTGCTGTCGGCTAGCCTCTTTCGGAAATTGGACACTCTACCTTAAAACAAAAAGTTGGTTAGTTGGGCCATGTGTCTGCCAGACCAATGGCAGACAAGAAGAGTGCTCAAGAAGCCAGTGTTTACAATGACAATCTTATTCAGGAATATGCAGGTTTCAGAAAATGGTACTGTTACCAATAGGCATGGTAATGAGTCATGGATCAAAAACACTACTTCTAAATTGCAGTCATTTATCAAATGGATACAAACGTTTAATATTGTTATTTAATATCATAATGTAGTTAACTAATGTTTCCCTATTTAGGAATGCGTAACTGTACTGATGGTGATGCTCATCAGGACTGAATTATCTTTTGTTTCATTTATGCAATAATGCGTAAATAATTGGTATCTTGCTCTGATACACCAATGCATTCATCATAAATTATTTCCACTCTCTTTTTTAACCTCACTTTTTTTAATTGAATCCTCACCCTGACATGAGCTATTAGATCTTATTTGCTGCTCATTAGTGTGACTTAAACACATGAAAGTGGCCTGTCTGCTTCATCTTCTTTGAACAGAGACGAGTGTTTGATCTAGAGTTAATAAGAACATACTACACAAGTACACTGATCTATGTGTCTTTTTTTGGTGCTTGAGGTCTAGATCTCTGCAGGTTGTGATTAATCAGGCCTGCGGCTGAGCTTCAACTAAGACTGTCTGGCAGAAGCGCTGCCAGCAGCTCTCCATCAATGGAGGGGATGGGGATGATGAATAGAATTCGGAGATGTGGGACAGTGTTACTGGCTGTAGGGAGACAGACACAGTCAAATCATTTAATGTCACATGGCACCCGTGACACTACCGCCCTTAGAGATCCCCAGGTTCTGATTCTAAAACTGAGAGGCCTAGTCAGAATAGTCACACTGGTTTCTCACTGGGCATTTTTTGAGGAGACTTTTCTGTTTGCATTTGCACCACAGGATAAACACAATGTACAGTTCACAATTTGAGTGCCTTAAAGGGAAAGTTCACTCAGTACTAAATGGAATACCAATCCTGTATTTCTTGCTTTCTTTCGCATAACATAAAAGACGATAATTTGAAGAATGTAGGGAGTGAAAAAACGCTGGACACTACTGACTGTGGAAAATTTCGGTGAAAATACAAATATATATATATATATATATATATATATATATATATATACTATATATATATATATATATATATATATATATATATATATATATATATATATATATAGGGGTGGACAATACAGGTACCTCAGATCAATTTTGAATATGTGGTCCACGATATGATATATATCACAGATTCATGTATCGATATTTCCGATATTCAATATATTGAAGAAATTTCATCAATGATATATCACGACATATATGTGACTGAAAACATTTCCAACATTGTGCAACATTGTGTCTTAGACTTAGGGCCCTATGTAAATCCGTTTTATTTTTTTCCCCAAATTCCGCTTTTAATTTTTGGGAATTAGTTGGTTTTTTTACCCTTGGCTGTTATTTTAATCGTAAAAAAGAGTGTGCTTTTTAAAGTTAATGATTAAAATCGTATTGAAAAATACAAATAAATTAGGAATGACCTTACATTTATTGAGGTAATATAGACATTTAAGTTACTCAGTAGCCTTTTCAGGACAAATACCTGCATGATGCAACATAACACTCTTCAAGTAACAACAAAATATGGTTATGAGCTTTAAACGGTCCATTAATATAAATTATATTAGTCAATATAAGTTTAAATAGTCACACTCTGTCGCTCACCGAGTTCGCTTCGCTTTTGTCCAGTCCGGCGCCTCATAGACGGACAGCGGTGTTCAGTTGTCTGTGTGTGTGTGTGTGTGCTGAGAGAGAGACGCGTGAGTGAGAGAGAGAGACGGAGGCAGAGCATTGAAATACAACTGAAAGAATACGCTGCGTGTTTTAAATAGTGTTAAAAACCGAAACGCAGTATGTGGCGGCGAATTAGTCTATGTGTGGGAAACACTGCATAAGTCACGTACGAACTGTCTCGGCATTGACGGCTTATGCACGTCGAGTTTCTTAACCTTTTGCCGACGAAAGCAGAGACCGTGGAGAGCCGCTTCGCCATGCTTTCATTGTTTTGATTTCATCATTGTAGCTGAAATGACGGGTTGGTGGGTTTGTGTCGCCCAGATTTGCTTCCCCTGGTCTGCATTTTCACCTGACATGCGTTCTAGTATATATATATATATATTAGTGCTGTCAAACGATTCAAATATTCAATCGCGATTAATCGCATTAATGTCAGTTAACTCCGATTAATCGCAATTAATCACACATTTATATCTATTCTAAATGTATCTTGATTTCTTTTGTCCCATTCTTTTTACTCATTTTAATGCTCTTACCAACACTGAAAAAGTGGATCGGCTTGTTTTGTGCAAAATGTTTTTTATTGAAAACAACATTGACAATACTGTGTTCATAGTGCAGCGCCGCGCATATCGCATCCTGTTGCAAAAGCATGTGAAAAAAAATGACAAAGTTTGCTAGGCCAAAAGACTGTTAATCTTGCGATAAAAAAATTAACGCTGTTAAAATGGGTTTGCGTTAACGCCATTAACGACGTTAACGCAAACCCATTTTGACGGCGTTAATTTTTTTATCGCAAGATTAACAGTCTTTTGCCTAGCAAACTTTGTCTTTTTTTTCACATGCTTTTGCAACAGGACGCGATATGCGCGGCGCTGCACTATGAACACAGTATTGTCAATGTTGTTTTCAATAAAAAACATTTTGCACAAAACAAGCCGATCCACTTTTTCATGTTGATAAGAGCATTAAAATGAGTAAAAAAGAATGGGACAAAAAGAAATCAAGATACATTTAGAATAGATACAAATGTGCGATTAATTCGATTAATCGCGAGTTAACTAGACATTAATGCGATTAATCGCGATCGAATATTTGAATCGTTTAACAGCACCAATATATATATATATATATATATATATATATATATATATATATATATTAGGGCTGCACGATGTATCACTTTAACATCGATATCGCGATGTGCGCATCTACGAGTACGTCACATCGCAAGAATGTGCGATGTGACTAGGGATCGTAGTTAATCCGTGATTCGTGATCAGTAGGCTGCGTGCCAGCAGCTCCCGAGCTCAGTAACGCTTGTGATTCACAGATTAAATCAAATGCAAAGTTTAACCATCATCATAGTGAGAGTTTATCAATTTGCAAGTCCTGTCAGTTTAAACATCAAGCGCAAGAAGACTGGAACTTGCGCTCTGTTTTCTGTCAGCATTCAGTAAAGCGCATTTTTGTCCCGCCAAAGCTTGACCGGTGAATGATAGTAGATGGCGATGAGTGACTTCTGCGCTCGTTTAACTGAGAGAGAAAGTCCGAAGTCGCGCCGTATACTCTCACCGTCTTCAAACTCCCTTGCTCTCCCGTGTTCAAGCATATCAATGAATTGAGTTGACTGAATATCTTCTAGAATACATGATGATCGTAAAATGTATCGAAGAACTTTTTTTCCTGAAACTTACCTCTGGTTGTGAATTGCTGTTCCACACATTCAGATCAATGATATTACATATAAACCACACTTTTCAATATAAATAAATAAATAAAATGCGATCCAAGTGATGAAATGTTTTCTGTGTTGACATAAATCTTGTGCGATGTCCTAACATGCCTAGGATAATCACACGGCGGGTATGGCGTGGCTCCGATTAATTTGAAACGATCGAATCGCGAACTAATGACTCAGTTTGAACCGATTCAGCTTTAATCAATGGCTAAAACAACTGATCTATTCAACACTGAACTTAAGAGACATAAATCGGAAACAATTTTCAATAAGGTTCCATTCTTTAATTTAAATGTCTAGTTAACTACACTTAAGCAATAATAATGATTGATTTCATTACATTTTAGTTTATATAGTGTCTTTTCTCTGCACTCAAAGTGCTTTATATAGGGGGAAGGGAATCTCCTCTAAACCGCCACTAATGCGCAGAATCCTGTTAACGTAACCTGTTAGACTAACTTCATTAAGACACACATTGAGACGATTCGATTGATATAAGTTTATCTATGCGGATGTATCTCTAGCAGAGTTCGCCCCAGTCGTTCAATAGATTCATATCCGAATCAGAGCTATTCAAATCATCTGGGGAAATTTTTCTAATATCGCAATATATATTGACGGAAATATAAATATCGCAATGCAATTTTTTACCAATATCGTGCAGCCCTAATATATATATATATATATATATATATATATATATAGATAGATATATATATAGATATAGATAGATATAGATAGATATAGATAGATATAGATAGATATAGATAGATATAGATAGATAGATAGATAGATAGATAGATAGATATAGATAAGATAGATATAGATAGATATAGATAGATATAGATAGATAGATAGATATAGATAATATATAGATAGATATAGATAGATATAGATAGATATAGATAGATATAGATAGATATAGATAGATATAGATAGATATAGATAGATATAGATATATATATATATAATATATATATATATATATATATATATATAGATAGATATAGATAGATATTGATATATATATAGATATATATAATTTTCTAGCATACCAACACTTTATTAACACCAAGTTTAAATTATAAACTATATTTTGAAACCTAGATTTTCCATGTAGTTTAAGACTCCCGTTTCAAGACGATTTAAAAAAAAAGAAAATCTCAGACGAATAAGGACTCACTCACAGCACTGATTCCGAACAAGCATAAAAAGTAAATGTCCAGTTAAGACAGACAATTAATGGACCATTACAATTCATTCCAACATAGAACCTCTTTCTCAGGGTCCATTTTAGAGAGTCCTCGTGTGAGGCAGGCCCCACAGGCACATTATCGTGGACTGAGGGAATTCTGGGAAATTTTAGATATTTATTTAGCCCATGTGAGCCTTTATTAAAAGCCTAGATGCGTGTTGTTATTTATGCATGTTTGTGTCCATTAGAGACTTCTTCTCCATCCCTCTATTTTAGCCATCCTGTCCATCCATCTCTCCGGGACAACCTGTTTCCTGCAGTGCATTATTTTAATCTTCTGCCTCCTCCTCCGAAACGAAAAAGGAAAACGTGCTATTTTACATGCACTCAAATTTATAACCTATCATTTTTTAGTCAGGCATTAGAGAAGGCACCTCATCTAAGATTTATGACTGACGGTTTCCCCCTTCCACCCCTCAATCTAATGGTATAAAAGAGACAATGTTTTAAACATTAAAATGAAAACCATTTACAACTATGATCAAAAGAGAACATTCGTGCATTAAAGTTTAAAAGCCGAGGAGAAGTATGGACGTGCGGACGGAAGGAAAGAGGAGGGGAGAGATAGAGGTAAAGAGGAGAAGACACAAGCATAGCGAATACTCCTACTGAAGGAAGAAAGAGCCTTAAAGTGCTTTTGCGCTTCGTTGCAAAACGCTGACCTGTAATGTAATGTGAACTACTTTCCCCACCAATATCGCTCTGATCCTCCTGTCCTCTGCCTTTCCGAGCACTTTTCCCAGGTATATCTTAAACGTGCGCTGTTTGGATGGGGTGATGGTACTTTGAGATGGCACAACTTTTATGAGACCCAAAAAAACAACAAACTGTCGAAGAACGAATGCTGTATACCACACAACGTTTTCATGATAGGCTATCCTCACTGAATTTGACTTCACAGGTTCTGATGGTAATTTAACCCTTGCTTTAATGTAGGTATTCATTTAAAGGGATAGATCACCCAAAAATAAAAATTAGCCCATGATTTAATCACTTTCAAGTCATGTAGATGTACTGTGTGTGAATTCTTCCTTCTAACAAATACAATCTGAGTTATGTTAAAAAATGTCCTTGCTCTTTTAAAATGTATAATGGCTATAGTTTCTATAGTGAAGTCCATAAAAGTGCATCCATCCATCATAAAAGTGCTCCACACAGCTCCGGGGGTTAACCCACTGGGGACCAAAAACGCGCCCCGCATTTTGATCGTTTTTTTTCACATAGCTGCACCATAGACTTAAAAAAACTCCATCATTAATGGTCATATAAATAAAATCAATACATGACTATAAACTATAGAGGGTCTTCTTTTTTTGTGTACACTCTTATTAATATCGAAACCTTGTGTTTTTGTAAAATAAATAAATTTAAACAGGGTGCGCTTTCAGCTCACTCTGTCTCCGCAAAAATCTTTCTGAAACGAGTCCAGAAAAAGAGCTGTAACTCATTAAATACTTGTCACAGAGACACGAAAGATCTCTCTTTATGAAGCTGAGATTCTCTTCTTTTAAATGAAGCCATTTATATAAAAAGCAACTATTCTCAGTTGATGTAATCTCTATGAAAAGAGAGAGATGTCAGTATTTTCCCTTTCACCTCATTACAGCGAATGAGGTGCTAATGTGACCCCGCCCACTGAGAAGCGCGTGCTATTTAAACACTAATGTTGAGAAAAGCCATGAAAACGCCCACCTCGATAAAAAAACATACAGTTTATTACGGATCTAACCTCGTCCTAACCTTTTTTCAAAACCGTCTTGCTGTGCAGTGAGGAGATCCTGAGGAAAAACTGATACAGTTTCATTTTGAGAAGCACGGATTCAGCTGATGCAGTAAGTCATTTATTATAAGTGATTTGTTCTAATCGCATTCGTGTCTGTATCAGTAAACTGCACAAAGACCGAAATATCAAATGCGTGTCTGATAGGAAGGAATAGACGAATTCACAGACACGCGCGCTGTGCGTTAATTCACTTTCGCTTTCATTGGAACAAGAATCGCATGTGACATCCACATCCTTACATTAGTAGGATAACTATGGCGTTAAATCAAAGTCAAAAAGAACCGAGCGCACAACCGATGCTGGCGCGCGCGGTAAACGACTTTACCGAGAGGAAAACAGATCCATTCGCGATGAAACGGGGACTCGCGAGCTCATTCATAACCCGTGCGCGCTCATGACATCTCCTCTGTACGCAATACAAGCCCTCACGCGCGGGCATGATAACATTAGTGTTTGATAACACCAAAAATAGTGTTTAAATATGATTCAGGTGTGTGAACGGACGTACGAACGAACGTTCATTTAGTTATACTGTTAGAGTGTATGAAGAGTTCAGATGAGATATGAAGAGTTCAGATGCAAAATCCTCTAAGTGCCATTTGAAATTTTCTTCTAGAATGATCATTTTTATCAAGCTTGTATATATAAGTTCAGTAATTTCACTTAAATTGCAATGAAGACTACCTATTAATTGTCATTTAAGTGAAATATAAATATATACACATACACACACACACATATGTGTGTGTGTGTTGTCCTTTCAATTTTTTCTTGTCTGAATCACCTGAATGAAAGGCTCATTATTATGCGTGTCTTTGTCTCTCAGGTGAGAATCACCTAATTATTCATGATGGGGCTGGCCTGTTCACGCCCATTCGCATATTGTCTTGGCAAACAAAAAAATGTTTTTCACAATATAACCCAATTCACAGTTTTATGTGAACGATTGGGAGGATGATTTTCAGATCATTGTGAAGAAAAAAACCTAGGCAACAACATCAATTAGTCAAAAGTCTTGTGGACGCATATTTAGTATGTGTTTTGTGGCCTTATTATTATTTTGAATTTTTTTGCTTTATCGGAATGGGATGAAACTTGGTGACTTTTGTTGTATTAGCTATGTGAACACACAAAAAAGCAAGGAGATGATTCTGATATGTTTAAGATTCGTAAAAAAAAATAGTCACACTTAGCTTTGTCCCGGTCAAAATTGACCGACAAAGGAAATGAATGGAAAATACGAAAAAATAGGAAAACTCAGAGAAACTTTTGGTGGTACAAACTACAGTTTAGCCACTGTGCAGCAAAAAAGTGTACAGCAATGAAGGGGTGACACTATAAAACATCAAGAGTGCAAATAAGACACCTCCCCCCACACACACTCACCCACACGCACACAAACACACACAGATCTGGCGAGACTGCAACAGCTAATTTTTAGAATATGCAAAATAAAATCAATAAATGAAAAAAAACTTGCTCAAATGCATACACACACTCACACACAGAGAGAGTTTCCATTGTGTTCCCTTTCTAACCAAATGTTATTGTTTGATTGTAATCATAATGCAAAACCTGATACTGATCTAAAAAAAAATGAAAAAATAAAAAAGTAAGAATTTCTAAATATATATCTAAATAAAAAATAATAATAAGACAGAGAAATTACGGTATGTCTAAAACAACAATAATAATCAAAAATCCTTTTTATGTATTTACAGTATATAGGAAGCTATAGGCAGCCTACAGGCCGTTAAGGACATTACATGTATTTATATATTTTAAAAAGCCACTGGATGGCCGTCTTCACTTGAATTTTTGTTGCTGCGACCTGCACTCTATTTTGATGTGAAATGTTGCATTTATTTAAAAAAAAAAAAATTATATATATATATATATATATTTTTTTTTTTAATTTATATATATATATATATATATATATATATATATATATATATATATATATATATATATATATATATATATATATATATATATATATATATATATATATATATATATATATATATATATATATATATATATATATATATATATATATATATATATATATATATATATATATATATATATATTTAAATTATATATATAACATTATTTTTATTAGTTTTTTTTCTAATCTAAAAAAATCTAAATAATGTTATTGAACAAAAACATATTTGATTGGTTTTCCTGGGGAAAAAAAAGTTCAATTTTAAGGGTTTTGTCTTTTTTTGACTGGGAGGAAGCTAAGTGTAACCCCTAAACGAAGAAGCCCAGAGTGTTAATCAAGAAGTATTCATACCTTGCAGATTCTGTAGAGGGAGTGTCATGATGCCACCCGCAGCAGCAGCGGCCACCAGGCCCTGTATGTTGGCAGCAGTGGGCAGAGAGAGTACCAGGCCCTGCTGTCCACCCAGATGCCCACCAGCGTTAAAGGGAATCAGAATGGGCTGGTTCAGACCCGGAGCTCCACCGGACATCACTCCGCTAACTGCCGACGCCAGCTGCTGAGCAACCAGTAGAGACTGAAAGAGAAGAAGTTGGAAAGGAACTTTTTCAATGTATGATCAAGCTCATTTGGAGATTCTGTCATTTGGCCAAAATCTCAAAACAGAAGAAAGTGAAGGCTATTTAAAAGAGAACTCTGGCGCAAAATGAACCTTTGGTCTAATAAAACATGGTACCTAGTCAACTGTTCTCTGAGATTTGTTTTCATGATAATCGAATGTAAAGAGTTATATCTCTAAAAACTGTTTAGCGCATAACGCTCAGTACTGGGGGCATTTACTAAGTAAAAAAGAAAGTAGTTAATACCACTAACAAGGCTCAAAATAGCCCCACACTAACACAGTAACATAATGAGGGTCCATACATGCAAACCGAAGCACTAAGAACTTTGTAAGTATACAGACCATTTAATAAGAAGATGTCTTATAAAGACAGTTCACTTCATGTATACAGACAGGAGCCATCTTGGAAAACAGTCTTGACAAGTCGAACCATGAACGCTGTTCATTCAGTTCAGAAGTTCGCTGAACTTCACACAGTTTAGCTCACTTAGCACATCGTTCGTGATTTGACCAGTTGAGACTGTTTTCCAAAGATGGCTCCTGATTCTATACACGAAGTGAACTGTCTGTATAAAATATCTTCTTATAAAACGGTCTGTACACTTACACAATTCTAAATGCTTCGGTTTGCATGTATGGACCCTCATTATGTTACTGTGTTAGTGTTAAAATTAAAAATATATATATTTAACATTGCTATTAAATCCGTATTATCTCAATTATTCAAACAGTGATCCAAGCATAATATTTGATACAAAAACTCTCTAAAGAACATGTTATTGGAAAAAGATGCTTGTCCCTCAAAAATTCAAGATGGTCGCCATTTTTAAAGATGGCCACCATTCATGTTGAATATGAATTATTTCAATTGTTCAAATGGTGATGCAAGCATAAAATTAGGCAGACATACTCTTCAAGGAACACTCTTTTGGAAAAAGGTATTTGCCACTCAAAAATCAAAATGGTCACCGTCTTGAATTTTTGAGTGGCACACACCTTTTTCCATGATAATGTTCATTGAAGAATATTTGTACCCAATTTCATGATAGCATCACTATTTGAAAAAAGATTTAAGGTTTAAGAAAAATGGCGGCCATCTTGAAAAAAATGGTTACCATCTTAAACTTTTTAAGGGGACAAGCAAGTTTTCAAACAAAACTTTTTTTGAGAGAAGAGAGTATTTTCACAGTAGTTTGAACAGTTGACATAATCAGCATTTGAAAGAAATAGTGGCCATCTTGAAAAAATGGCCACCATGTTGAATTTGGGTGAAATAGGGTGGCCAATGACTTTCACAAAAAGTGACCCTTAGAGAGTATCTGTGCCAAATTGTATGCTTCTATACTAGGGATGCACGATAAATCGGTCACATTATCGGTATTGGCCGACATATGATCATTTTTAATGTTATCGTTATCGGCCCAACAAGAACATTTATCCGATATCTAAAAGCCGATAAATAATGTATTTTCCTTGAGCTGAGGCACTTAATGTGCACTGTTCAACATGATCTTGTAAATTGCTTGAAACACAATTGAAATCACTTTAAAAAAGGAAAATCCAGTTAAAGTGCAAAATGTGCAGCGCAAGTCGGTCATATCGGCTACACAACATTAAAATAAGAACATCATAATTGTGTTTGAGTCTTGGCTTTTAATGAGGAAAATCTAAAATTGTCAAAAAAATTGGGTTTAGATTTATCAGCCAAAATATCGGTTATCGGCTTTCAAATATAAAGGATTATCGGTTATCGGTATCGGCCAAATCGGTGCATCCCTGTACCAATTTGAACGATTCTCTTAAAATATGTCATTAATCTGCTGCACTAAAATGACCAAGTATAGAGAGATAATGCTCCTTTATACATTTTTTTCTCTTGCAATTTCTCTCTCTCTCTCTGTTTTTACACATTGGCTACATTATTATCGCTCCCATTAGTATTCATTGCTGCTTCTTTGGCTTGATCTTGTACAGTCAACCTGTATTACTGAAGACTTTTTTCACTTAAGTCAGATTATTCAAGCATTGTTTCCTCAGTGTACAGACAGCACTGTAATTTCTCAAAACTCTTTAGAGCTCCACAGATGAATGAAAATTACAAGTTTAGATCAACTTGAATTTTAATATGGGGACTTTAAAGTTAAGTAAAAGGCAAAAAAACATTCCTGGTTGAAGCAATTTTCCTAATTTTTATCACAAAGAAAAAAGAATGGAATGACTTGGAATAGAATGCCTTTAAAAGATATGTGGTGGCATCATTCCAACATTAAAAACTAACATTTTAGGTATGGGAGGTTCTAGAGAAACCTTTCAAACTGAAAGCAGTTCACTGATGCATTTGACTTCTGTGTGATTAGATCCAATGGTAGGCTAATCAGCATAAAACAACACTATTAAATATTCTTTCTCCATCTAAATGAAAAAAAACAGACAAAAAAAATTGGTCAAAAAACGTCTTTCATACGGATCTACTGAGAGATGACATTTGTCATTTCATTCATTTTAAACAATTGACATAAAAAGTGCAAAAAAATCAATTAACGAGTCAGTGGATGACAACAAAGACTCTTCTGACATAGCTGTGTGACATATGCTTAATCTTGCTGTTTTAAGTGTGTGTGATGTCGGTTATTTGAGGCACAAAATCAAAGATTGTCTGCCAGCATCTCATCTCTATCTCAAAGCGAATGCCATTGCCTGGTTTGCCTCTGTGCTCAAATGCTTGAAATATTTGCTTTTTGAATAAGTCAGTTTGAAAATCCATATGTTGACACATTCTTGAGAGCTAAGAATACACACTATAGAGTGCCAAAGATTGGGGTTTGAATAATTGTTTTATGCTTTGTAAAGAAGTCCATTATCATGGCTGCATTTATTTCATCAAAAATACAATAAAAGTAAAAGAGACATAATATTTCAATTAATACAAATTATTGTTTTCTTTTTTAATATATAATTTGGTAACACTTTAGTTTAGGGTCTAATCTTCACTATTAACTATAGTAGTTGCTTAGGATGCATATTAGTGGGATATTAGCTGATTTTTATCACTTAAAGCACATAAAATGAATCCTAACCAATTCCTAAACTTAACAACTATCCAACTAATAAGCAGTAATTAGGAGTTTATTGAGACGAAAGTCATAGTTAATAGTGAGTTATTACTAAAGTGTCACATTTTTTAACAGCAGTGTGTTAACTGAGATCAGGCTTTGCCATACCTTTAAACCAAGACATCAATGGTTAAGAAAAATAGGACCATAAATTGTTTTACACCGGTAGATTGCTCTATAAATAAAGGGTTAAATTAAGAACTTTCGTGACCCACATTTTCCATTTGTTTTATTTCAGGACTGTAAAGGATTACATTTTTCTATAGCACTGAGCTTTTTACAAATCAACTAACTCTAGATGGCTCAGATGAACTCTAGATGGTACAGATTATTAAAGTGCACTTGACCTAAACAACAGAGATCAACAGCCTCCATCAGTCTGAAGATGATTAAAACCAGAAGGATAGCCCAGAGCTTCAGACAAACTTTATAGAAGTTCTTTTGGTATGATGCTGGTTAACCAGAGTATTAAAAGTTCTTTGAATAATATACAGATATGTTTAATTATAGGTTTTTCTTTGGTAGAAGGGATTTTTTCCCCCTTGGTAAATTATTCAATTACCACACATTTTTTTAAACTTGGAACAAAACATTTGCAATCTGAAATGAATCAATGTTCTTATGATAAATATATAAAATATTTCTTTATTTAATGGAAATGAAGATGCTAAATTATCAATCACTTCACGTAAAATTACTTGTCCTCATAATTTCATTAACTTAATCAAGATTGTATTTTTAAAAATGAGAAATAGCAGTGTCCCTACTTTAATCAACATTGTCAGTTATTTATGAAAAAAAAGAAAAATCAGGCAAAATGCATGTTTTTATATTCATCAAAAATCATATTTCATATGCTCTTATGTCATTATTTATTTTTTTATTCTTTTTTTTCAGTAATTATTGATCAAATTAACTGCGTTTATATTTAGTACAAGAAAATGTTAAAAAAAATCAGGTCCCACTTTATATTATTGTATATAAATTGAAAAATAAGTATAATGTACTTATTGTGCTCATGTTGTATTGTAAAACACTTTTGCTGCTATTGAGGGTAGGGTTAGGGACATGTGTGGTGGTATGGGTAGTTTTAAGGGTGGGTTAAAGTGTAAGGGATGGGTCAGCTGTTTAATTACAGAAGTAATTTCTCAAGTTAATTACAGCTGTAATTACATGCTGGTTTTTAAAAATATAAGTACAATGTAAAAACATGTATGTACACAATAAGTCCATTGTATCAAATTATTCGTTTCAATGTAAGTACATAGTACTTAAAGCCACTTAAAATAAAGAGGGACCAAAAATTTAAATTGCACAAAGTACAAAAACTCGCATTCATTCATTCACTCATTTTAAGTTAGATTTATCCAAATAAAATAAGATACTTTTTTTTTTAAAGGAGACTTTCTGGTCATCAAACTTTAGTGGAACATGTTCATAGATAATTTGATAAACTACACGTTAGGTTACTTTATAGGACACCTGTGTAAACATGATGACAACTGATTTCATGCATCCTCTAAAACACCTGTATACAAGAAAATACAACTTTAGTTGTTAGAATTTTCATGTGCCAAGGAATACAAACTATTGTGTTGTGTCCAGCAGAACGCCTGTCAAGAATCATGGGAGGGCTGAATACTCCTCGACTCAGCATGAAAACCAGATCTTCTCTCTTTCTTTTTTGTGTTAGATTCACTAATGGCTCACACCGTTTTCCCATCAGCCCTCTCTCTAAGCGACAAGGCAGCTGACAAACTGATCTGAACCCCAGCGTGTCTGTGAAATGGGATCCCCCAGGATCAAAACACACTTTAAAATGGCTGAACAACTCCTCACTCAAAATACCCTTGGGATGCTTACGTCACACTTCCACATCTCCTAAATGCTCCGCTGCTCCTAAATGGCCATTTGCATACACTAAATACACTTTTCAAACATCCTGTGGCATATTTGTGATAATTACACTGTACATGTGCATTTTGTATTTTATAAAAGTAATTTTTTTTCTTTTCCTACTGTATAATTTTATCAAAAAACATAACACATTTACATAATGCCATGGGATAGGGATGTCAACGATTAATCGACGATCGATTAATTGTCGATAATACATTTAATCGATAAAGCTTATCGATCATCGATTAAGCATGCGCGTGCGTGTGCGTGTTCATTCGCGTGTGCTGCTCAACCGCGAAACATGTAAGCGAGCGGAGTTATGTTTGGGACTATTTTACACCTTCATATGACAATACGTTGGCCTGTGCATTCGCAGCCTTTTGTTTTGTGCAAATGTAAGTTGTAATAGTTTATTTTGTGTACGCCTATGGCCTATCTATATCTGCTTTATCTCATATTGGATGTATTTGGTTAAGAATTGACGTTAATAAGCATGATGATCTTTAGCGCACGCTGCTCAAACGGCAATGCACGACTGATGATGACTATTGGGACTGTTTTATTACATAATATTATAAAGAAAACAATATTGTAATAAAACATTGTGAATTATTTGGGTTGAGTTGCCGTGTCGCGTTGTTCCAGGAAGAGCGCGTCCACAACATGAGTCATTCTGAATGGCACGTAAGCTAACGTTAGTTCAAGTTCACTTGTGCATTCACCTCATTTTGTGCAGATATTAACTGTAATATTATGTTTATTTTGTATGTATCTGATTAATTTCATTTAGTATGCGTTTCTTTGAGTTAAATAACGTGCTAGCAAAGTGCTCAATGGAGTTATGCATACAGCGCGCGCTGCTCAAGCAGAATGCACGACTAACAATAACGATGATTAATTTGGGACTGTCATATTACATAACATGAGAACACTATTTTATTAATTCGTTGTGAATTCATTGGGTTTAGTTGCCGTTTTCAGTGCGTTGTTCCAGGAAGAGCACGTCCACAACAGTCACACATTCTGACAAGTGCATCTGAGGCGGTAGGTGTCGGTGACACGTTATATAGTCGTTTTATTTGATTATTAAATAATTAACTTAATTATCAATCACATCGAAACATTTTACAATCCTACTAGCCCTTTATTTAGATTAAAAAACATTCTCATTAATTTGTTGAGGAACATAACGTTTTGAGCAGCATTTGCAGACCCTGTTCTGCTGTTGGCCATATGACACTGAGCAGACGCATATTCCAGTATTAAGGCTAACGATTAATCGATTAATTGATCGTTAATTTGAACGACGATCGATCATGGGAATTTGTGAAAATTGACATCCCTACCATGGGATAATATAATATATATAATGCCATCTGCCATGGTACTTTCATACATAACATGGTACAGCACTTCAAGGTACTGTAAACAATAGAATAGCCATGACATACTTTTGTCAGGGATTCACATTCACATACAGGGATTTTTTTTCAGCAAAAACTCTTTGATGAAAAATATTTACTTTATGTAAAGATTTGAAGTTCATATTTCAATCATGTATCAACACATTTAAATGTTTACAGTTCTCTGATGCTGGTTGTCAAATCCTTTTTAGAAAGTGTTTCGTTTTGATTGTTTTATTTTACATTACTCATTTTAATTATGGTTTGGTTTCTCAGCTTTTCTTCAATTTAAAACCCCCTGCAGTTATTTCATGAACCCCAGTTTGGCAAACCCTTAAAACAACTAGGCATTACTATGGTCAAATGTATTAATAAAAACATGAAAATAACATGGTAGCTTTTGATATTTTTTAGATTGTTTGTTTGTTTGTTTGTTTGTTTTTTGGTTGTTGTTTTTTTGCTATTACTCTTCAATATAGAGTTGACACTGTATTTTTAAGTTAAACTGGATATTTATTCAGAGAATGTAGGGCAGAACTTGATCTTATCCATCAGGGGTGCGTTTCCTGAAAGCATCGTTAGCCAACTATGGTCGCAAATTCCGTTGTTATCAGCATAGTTCAACGAGTCGGTGTTTCCCGAAACCATCGTTCCAACGAACATTCGCAAACAGCATCGCAAAGTTGTGTGGTTTGAACAACAGCTCTCGACCTATGGTTAAAAGCATAGTTTCTATATTGCATGACATTTGGATGTAATAAATCCTTATCTTGAGCAAAATAAGCAAGCTGACATTCAGTACAACTGGTGCCTTTTATTTAGAATAGATTTGAAGTAATGTGTTTGAAGAGTGCGCATGTGCGAACATGCTCTACTATGTAAGAACGAGCCAAGTCTTGAGTCTGGTAATAAAGCAAAACAACTGAGCACAATTAGAAATAGTCCTCAGATGACATGTCTGTAATTTATACAAAACAAATCTAGCGTTAATTGGATCTCAAACAGTTTCATTAAAAGTAATTATTACTCCACTATGTGCAAAACCAACGTGCTGAACGATACTTTGCGACAGTAGGTTTTGGGAAACAGTCTTGACTAGCTAGTTGATTTTTCCAACAATGCATTGTACTATGTTAGTGAAGCAGCGAACTACGTCGTTGTACGGGAAACACACCCCAGGTTTGAACCGAATCGTGAAAAGTGGGTGTTGGAGGGCTTGGTGAAGTCAGTCAGTAAGAAAAGTTGGTTTAGCAAGTCTTTTGCACAATACGACAAGGCATGTGAATAAAATAAATAGATGTTAATTAACTTATGTTAATGTTAAAGTAGTCATTTTATTCCTTAAAACTCACCTTTAATCACCAAAATTACATATTTAAAAGTTATTTTATAAGTGTCATGCATTAAAATAGCTGGAAATGTAACTACACCCTTGCCTCATTTAGTATACGCTGTTCTATGAATATGCTAATTAGCCCTGCCTCCACTCACTCGCACCAGCTCAGAGATCCACTCGTTGACAATCACATGTTGACCTGGGGTGCGTTTCCCGTACAACGACGTTGTTCGCTGCTTCACTACCATAGTACGATGGATCGTTTGAGAAATCAACTAGCTAGTCAAGTCTGTTTCCTGAAACCCATTGTCGCAAAGTATCCTTCAACCACATTGGTTTCACGTGTGGTGGAATAATAACTACTTTTAATGAAACTGTTTGAGATCCAATTAACGCAAGATTTTTTAATATAAATTACAAACATGTCATCTGAGGACTATTTCTAATTGTTCTCAGTTGTTCTGCTTTATTACCAGACTCAATATTTGGCTAATTATTACATAGTTCGCACATGCGCACTCTTCAAAATCGGTACTTTAAATCTTTTGACAAACTAAAAGACGTAAATTCCATTTGTATGTATTCTAAATAAAAGGCACCGGTTGTACTGAATGTCAGCTTGCTTATTATGCTCAAGATAAGGATTTATTACCTCCAAATGTCATGCAATATAGAAACAATGCCTCTAACCACAGGTCGAGAGCTGTCGTTCAAACAATACAACTTTGCGATGCTGGTTGCGAATGTTCGTTGGAACCATGGTTTCGGGAAACACCGAGTTGTTGAACTATGCTGATAATGACGGAACTTGCGACCATAGTTGGCTAACGATGCTTTCGGGAAACGCACCCTGATTGGTTAAAAGGTAGTTTGTGACATCAGAAACACCAGCGATTTCAAAGCGTGTTTTTGAGATTGTCTTTGATTGCAGTTTTAAGGAGAAAATACTCAATGGTGCTGGACTTTGTCCATCCTGCCGGTGGATGATTTGTCTTAAAGCATATTAAACACTCCACATAGACAAATAAACAACATTAAAAGCTTGATTTTTACCACAGGGAGACATTAAGGGATGTTAATTTTGACATTAAACCATCCAAGACATGATAAAACATGAGAAATCATTGAAAAAGACCAATTTAATAGAATCAGTACTGAATGTATGAGCCTCCAAGAACCTCTGAACCATAAGCAACATGCCATACCTTCTTGATCTGGCTTTTGGGATTAAATTACCCTTTTCTTTTCTCAAACCCCCCTCATCCCATTCCTCTTTCTAATAAGAACTGAGGGAGCGGCTCAGCGGAGGAAACGCTGAAAGATTACTCGTAATCAGACTGATAGCAGTGTGTGTGAATGAAGCCAGAGGCACAGGAGAGCTTGGACCCATGTAGGGCTAACTGCCCTCTTACTGATCCAGTTCCGTAATGGCAGTGCACACAATATCCGTCTCTAGAGTGAGAATCCATCAAAACATATTGATCCAGAAACAAGGGAATTGGCCATGGCGCAGAGAGAGAGCAGTGTGGCTGAAAAGTGTTTGTTTCTGTGGGACTGTCCTGACAGGGTTCATCTATTAAGGCAGAGCTCAGGGGAACGAGGAGACAAGGGCTTGGACATCGCTGTCGGCGTGTTGAGCTGGATATGGCAACACAAAATGATCATTCTCCATCTTTTAAAAGAGCTTGTTTGTTCTACTCATCCTATAAAACACCACAGTTGATTTTCTGTGAGTATGTGGGTGTCTATTTGTTTTATAGGGACATTGGTTAGGTGTTGGGTTGGATGGTATGCTCCTTGTTAAGTCATCAAAATGTTTTTTCCTATTATTTCCTTAAAATGAGAGTTGACTGAAAATTATATGTCATCATGTTATTCCAAAAATGTATAACTTTATTTCTACAGAAGAAAAAAAGTGAAGAGTTGTCTGTGTTTCTCCATATGAAGTTTTAATGAAAGTATCAAACAAGTGGTCTATATGACTTGTCCACCATCTATTTCAAGTTTTAAGCCATTTGAGATATGTGTGAGAAACATACTAAAAGTTAAGGAGTTATACATTCTTCCTTTTCTCGTGAACATCTCAAAGTGTGTAACACTATTTTTAGTCAATTGGTTTGATTCTGACTCATAAAGCCAATCTGAATTAGTTTAATTGAGATCTCAAATTTGACTCAATAGAGAGAAGATTATCAGTGAATAACAATATTTCTGTGCATCAGTCATATGGACTTACTGAAATACTTTTATGGTTTTGTTTTTTGGTGCTTTTTTAAAAAAAGTTTAAAATATGTATTGTGCATTTATTGTAATTGCATTTAAAATGTCTCCTTTGTGTTCCACAGAAAGAAAAAAGAAAGGTTACAGTATACAGACTTGGAAAAACATGAGGTTGGGGAAATTATGACAGATTTTCATTTTTGAGTGAAGAAGGCCAAAAAAGTGAATCTAAACATTGCTGGCTACAAAAAGCACCCTTAATATGATCTAACAGCTGGATTCGCTACATTTTATGAGATTAAGGGATTCAATATTTATTAGACGTACAAAGACGTGTTTAAATGATGATTGATAATTGCTGAATGCCGACAGTATAAAAGAGCATTATAGCATTTGCAGGCAAAAACTGTAAAACATTATACTACGCTTACTGTCTTTGCATAACAGCTCCGTTTAATAATTCATTAAACTAACACAGTAAACTAATGTAGACGACAGTATAAAAACTCGAAACTGGCTGCAAGTACTCAGAACTGTCAAAATAAAAGTTCCATCTGTCAAAATAAATATCCCGCTTTCAACACTTATTGGCCAAATTATCAGCCAATGCCAATATCAGCCGATATTTCAGCCTTAGTGATAGATATTGGTCGACCACTAATGGCAGATTTTGTCACTATTTATTAGTCTGGGTATCCCCATGCTGCCTCCCGCAGCACGTTTTTTCACGCTGAAAGGCAGTCTGGATACCATGGCCAAATTTTTACCTCATTTAGGGAACCAATCACAGAACGGGGAGGGAGCAGCAAGACGATGACGAACATCTATACGACATACCGAAGTAGTAGCAATACGTAACAATATTACTTGGTTTCAGTACATATTGTTCAATTAGACTAAAAGAAGTGGTTACACTTTATTTTAAGGTAGCGTACAATCACTTACTACTGAGAAGGGTTGCATGGTATACGGTACTACTAAAACTTCTAAATACCAGCATTGCCATTGTAATTTTTTAAACGGTAGCATCATCAAAACAGTAGTACTGAAAATGTTGTACATGTAGTAGGTGTTCTTTAAAACATTAATTTGAACACGCATGCCTGCAAAAAATAATAATAAAAAAATTACAAAAGACAAAAACACTTTTTTGAGTGCCCTTGCCTTTCTGCTGTGCCTTGTGTAGTAAACATGGTGTATAATAAGTGCCTTATTGAGTGTTTCCCAATGCTTGAATGAGATAAAGCTGCAATTGACCTTTCGCTAAGCCACGCCACTGGCCAATCGTGTCTTAGCAACCGTAACTATGCGCGGGAGGTCTGGCAAGCTTTCAAGCAAGGTGTATGTTCATTGAAATGCAAAAAAAAAAAAAAAGCTTTCGAGCGAGGGAAACATGCTGAAGCATTGTGCGTATGGATTGTGCAAATCTGATACCGGTATCCTGAAAAGTTTGGACGCGGGAGAGGAATTGTTTTCCTTCCAGAAAGTCTAAAAGCCAAGGGGAGAAATGATGGGCGCTGATCAAGCAGTGTGGGAGACCCACTACCAGTAAATGTCGACATGATAAACAAACACCTAACGTTATTGATTGGAAATATTGACGGTTCTTTGGTCATAATGATATAACGTAAAATAAGATTAAAGACAAGACAAAGGCTCACTGACATACTTTAAAATATATTTCAGCATTTTGTTAATCGACGTCCTACTAACGTTACCACTGACTAAGTTACTTTAACCCAATCTGATCGCGCTTCTCTCGGTATTAGTTTTGTTCCACAAGATTTATGGATAAACTGTTTGATTTATAATTATTAGGATTTTCACATACCCTGCTGTGCATGAACATAGCTGTTCCTCAATTTGTGTGTTTCCCATTTGAATGGTCAGCATATGAGGCGGTTGCTGCTTGCACTGGGACAATAACGTTAGGCTTTAGCTTCAATTTAAGAAATTATTCTCTAATCGGTAGCATATTATGTCGTGAATATATCCCTCGAATGCATACTGTAGTGCCTTTTGTCTCGCTCTCTCAGATATTTCACTTTTTCGCCGAAAATGACTAATTATCTCATTGGGAATGTCTGACACCGGTGCAGACACACTGTAATAGATGTGCCAGCCGCGAAAGCTTGACAGGCGTAGCAACAGTAACTAGGGAGGGCGGGGCTTCAGCGAAGGGTCAATTGCACGTCGTTGTTCGCACTGCAGTTTATCAAGAAAAAGGAGCTGAAATTATAAATAAAAAAGCAGCTCAAGCATCACTTAATCAACATCATAATATGGTTATTTAAGAATGTATTCTCACATTTTTCTGTTGCTCATTTGATTACTTCTGGAACAGTTGAAACAGTTCGTTTCTGGAAACATCTTTGCAAAGCCGATTTAGACTAATGTAAATCCAATTATCAACATAGCGACTTTGTATTCCATTCTTCTTTATCATAATAATGTTAATGAGTTTACACTGACTTCATTTGATTGGTAAAAATAGCCAGTTTTTAATTCTAATTAAGTATTCTGAAGAAAATCTGGTCCGTTTTCATTTTGTTCATTTTCATGTTTGGTTCATTTTGTAGATTTCTAGCATGGTATCATGATATTTCAGCTGGTATAGTATCGGAAGACATATTTATGGTATTGTGACAACCTTAAAACTGAGTATTATTAATTAACTTCATGTACTTATCATAGAGTCACAGTTAGGGTTTGGTTTAGTTACTTGTAATTATACATAATTTACTGTTATTACTATAGTACTATATAGTACGTGTAGTAACATAACTACGTCACCTTAAAATAAAGTGCTATGAAAGTTCACGCCATCATTTTGAAATTCCACTGTCCTCACAGCCTGGGTTTACTTAGCCTAGAAATCTAGATGCACCCTAGCGGCAGCAAAAATTATTTTGCTGCAAAGTGTGGTCTAGCAACTCTCCATTGACTTTCCAAACTCTGGTCTGGCCAATCACATCGTGTATAGAGTTGGTGGGCGGGCTTAACAATGATGGCATAGTTGTGACGGTTCTGTGCCGTGATTTCCATAGGTGATTTCCCTGCTAGTAAAAAAACAAGATGCAGCTGGCGAACAGCGGTCTTTCGATTTGGCTTTGGCCGCGACTCTGGATGACTTGGAGTTAAGAGAACGTCACTTGAGTCATTCTTAAAAAAGGAAGATGTGTTCGGAGTTTTGACGACCGGATACGGCAAAAGTTTAATATATCAACTTGCTCCGCTGGAGGGAAAACGCATTGGACTCACTCATCCACAGCCGTTTGTTGCTCTGGTTGGTTAGCGCTATCCTATGGCGTGCAGAGGGATATTGAAAGACAACCTTTTATCCCGCCCCTCGGATTGAGATATGCGAATTGAGAGTTCCCAGACCTAACATCTTGATAGGTCTTGCTTGCCAGGCTAGGGTTTACTCCTTTATCTATGGCTTTGGGAACAGTTGTTGTTTGTGGCAAAAGTGTGCCAATGTTCCTTCTGGTTAAGCCGGCTGTGCCACGCTTACTCACTCCACGAGGACATATAAGAGAAGTTAAGCAATGCCATTTGTTTGGTGAGGCTGCAGGCCTCATAAAAGACCAGCACATAATGTTTGCGAACGTGCATCTTTGAAACCATGAGTGAGAGGAGAGGATTTTGTTAGCAGATTCAAACTAACTAGGGCACAGATGCAGAGAAAGACAAAGCTCATGCAGCAGGATCCACTCAATCACTCACTAAAGCTGTCGTACTGAGGATTGTGTTTGTAAGCAGCACTCAGTCAGAGTGTCACTCTTCAGAACAATATATAAAATGCTCCCAAACAATCACAATGAATGACATTTCTAATGCCTAATGATGTCTTTGAACAGGCTAGTTCATATTAGAAAGATGAGACCAATATATCATGTAGGGCTGTTTTCGACTAAGGATTTTCATAGTCGAATCTGATTCGTTAGATTTTGCCGTAGTCGACTGATAGTCGAACCTTTTTTTTTTTTTGATAGGTCAGTAGCAGCTATATTTTTTCCATTTCAAACAAAAGAGATGGACGTATGCACATTAGGCTATTCGTTCTGTGTTTTATTTTTCTAAACAGTTAGGTTACGTTTAGGTAGCCTAGTATTTTTCATGTTTTTATCACGCAATCATGTTTTTGATGCGGTGGTGGGCTTGTAACTTGTAATTTAACGCTTTAGCCTAAGGGTAGCAGCGGCGCTGCCGAAAATAAAAAGCTGTCACAAAGAACAAATATATAGCAAGGAGACATTTTAATTGTTTATTAATAAAGATGAAGTTGACGATGCTGCGAAGTTGAACTGGCCGTGTACTATTCGACTATAACGTTCATAGTCGAATCAGACCTCTCCGAATCGAATCCTCGACTATTAGAAGACAGCCCTAATATCATGTATTCAAATGTATGTGCATTTTAGAGC
Source organism: Hybognathus amarus (assembly GCA_030378365.1). Classification (NCBI taxonomy): domain Eukaryota; kingdom Metazoa; phylum Chordata; class Actinopteri; order Cypriniformes; family Leuciscidae; genus Hybognathus; species Hybognathus amarus. The sequence goes on along the minus strand of JAQIUQ010005615.1, from coordinate 63,635 downwards.
TGCACAATTAATTGTTAAAAGATAGCGATCTCGATTCAATCACCCACATGAACTCTGCGATGTCTAGTAAACCTTTGAAAGGTACGATCACAGCGAGCATTCAGAACTGTGTTTGTGCTGCCGCTGAGCCAGAGAGAGCACGTCATGTTTAGAATCAGCTACACAAAAAGCTATTTTGTTTAGCTGTCCGTTCAGAATCATGACATCTCAATTTAAAAAAAAACAAACAACAAAAAACATGATTCCCAATTTAGGCGCAGACATGTCAGTGCGCTTCATTATTGCTTTTTCATGACTGCATGCTCCTTCTCCCCAATCTCTCGGTTGGCCGGCCTCTCCTTGCTGTTGCTGTAGGCCAAGCCTTGCCTAGATACTGTGCTTTTGTCAGCTTTCCTCCTCTTTTGGCCTGACCTTTGACCTGCAGCTGGCTGCTCCCTTCCTGTTTCCTGTTTTCTATGATAAAACAGGCAAGCCAACTGGAGAAAGCGAGAGCAGTCCGCTCATGCCCACGGCCGATTATCAAAGAGTCTACAGTTCAGAAGAGTCACACCTACAGTCTCTCTTTAGCGCCTGCCTTCATTTGTCCACACACACAAAAACACCAGAGCCAGTTAGCACTAAACAGCACGATTTCAATTGCTCAACTAAAGCACATTAACAGCCAACTTCCCTAAAACATTTCCCCAAAAATATGACTTGAGGGTGTCTTAAGAAGGGACTTTCTCTGCAACTGGACACTTTTTATGCCTAAACAATGCGTCCATGAGAATACATCAACGGATCACTGTGTTTTCCTGTCAACACAGCCACCCCAAGACAAATTTAAATGTCCAGAACTGGCTTCACACCGGATCTGTCAGGAAGTGGTGGTGACAGCAGTTATACACTCAAGCAAACACACACACACACCCTTTACATAAAATATACAAACATGGTGCCCTGAGATTCAATGCACACACACAAACAAATGTTGTTTAATGATCTGACACCATCTATTCTTATCTGCGGTGTCAGGTGATTTCTAGAAAAGAAATAACTTTAAAATAACTTTTCAACTTGAATATATTTAAACAGGTCATTTATTCTGGTCACAGCAAAGCAGAATTTTCAGCAACATTATTACATTACTCAGAAATCATTTTAATATGCTGATTTGATGCTCGAGAAACATTTAATAGTAATAGTTGTGCTGCTTAATATTATTGTAAAAACGTGTGCGTTGCATTTCGAGGGCTTGAAGCCAGAGGGGCGTAAGTGGCATTTTGGGCGAATATGAGTTCTATATATCAAAATAAAGGTCTCGATGAGCTCTATTCAATGGTGTCAAAATAGTTATCCGAGATCAAACTGTATTGAATAAAGAAACAAAAAGGCGTATCTGACGCATTTGACTTTTTTTTTATTTGAAAATGTTTTAGAAAATATTCATTGTGTTAATATGCCATACATTTTTTTTACTTAAATACTCATTCATGTAAGTATGCGTGTGGTTGCAATGCTTGTGGTTTAAGGTTAATGATACAGGTAATTGAAGTGTGGTAAAAAAAAAAAATGTTTTATCTCTCCTGTAAAGTTTGTTAAAAGCCACTTACGCCCCTCTGGCTCCAAGCCCTCGAATTTAATCATGATATATTTAGAAGATTGTCGTTGCTGGGGGTCCAACAGGTTTGGAATGATATGAAGGTGAGAAACAATAACAGAAGTGTCATTGTCAGATGAACTATCACTTTAAATAGCAGTGTTTCAGAGGAAGAACTAAAGAACAGACTAAATGCTAACTCAACAGAACCTTTGACTAGGAAACAGGAGAACTGTGACTTTGAAAGCGAAAGAGATGGGAAAGCATGTCTGTTGGGTGCTACGTCTGGAGTGTATAATATAAGTGGAGTAATATAGCAAGAGCATGAGTGGCTGCATTATTGGTTAGTGTTCAGTAAGCCATAAATAAATACAACGTCCCACTGCTTGAGTGAGTCTCTTGACCGTGCTTAGCTGGGCTCGGCTTGGCTCTGTGTTGGCGAGATGCAGGACGTAGTAACTCGAGCTGCAATACAATCCTCAAACGTGTTAACAGTGTTTCCATCCGAAGCAGTCCCCGTGTGAACAAACTCATGAAAAACTGACAAAACAATCCCTTTGACGGAAGTTCAGACGCGTTTACCGATTAATGCACAAAACCAAATCATTGGCTGCTCAGCTCCATTACTTTCAGGGTAACTTGGTTCCTGCAATCTCTTGAGAACAATATAATTCACTACACAATGAACAATAACAGTTTCTCGATTGCTAACACACTGTAACTGATTTATTTGGCCCAATTTCCCAAACCATTAATTCAATTCTCAATACTATGACACACTTCTTATTTACACATTTTTACACTAAGTTTAAGTGTAGAATTTAATTAACTCAAACCACCATAATGTGAACTCTTTAAATTGTTTACATTTAGACATGTAAGGCACATATAAGTCCCTGGGACTAAAATATAACATACTGGAGTGCAGGGTTTACCTCTCAAGTAAAGAATAAACCACTTTTATATTTTACTCAAAGTAATACAACTTAAAAACAAACAACGTACATAAATCTATTATAATCAAATCTCTCATTATGAACACAAAACAAAGTTAAACAGCAATTTCAAAGTTTTTTGTCTTCCTTCGCCATCTCCAAATAATAACGGTTTATTATGAAATGCCTAATGTCTAATAATAATGCCAAAAAAAAACATCTAAAGTCACCAAGGGTTAACTTGCTACAAACCTGGTTTAATTAAATGTCAGAGATAAAAATAACTGCATTTATTTTAATTCCATCTCACAGTGTTTCTGCTATGTTGTTAAAACAACCGTGACATCTGCAGCCCTTAATGTTGCGCTTTACGTCTTGAGAGAATCAACGAGCACAAAGCAGAAAGAGCTTGAAAGAGGCGTGTTTAGCTCCAGATAAAAATAGAGGATGTAGCACCAAACGATCATTACCATAAATGACCCTGAAAACTTTAAATGATCATTACCATGAATGATCGTGGTGGCACAAGTTCTCCAGAAAATCATTACTGTTAAACTGATTTGTAGCCAAGTACTACATGTAGTGTTTTTGCAGAACCATGTGGCAACCTAAGGGGATTGTCTTTTGTCAGGTAACCAAGGAACTGCTATAGTTCTGTAAATATACTCATTGTCAATAATGCAATGCATTTGGGCTAAGGGTACTGAGGATATATTTATTTATTACTGTTGTAATTGACAGTATATTGTATTGCCTACCTAGTTCATAATCAGTATTATAGTCTTTGGAATTTGAACTTTCTACTGTAAGATCACTTAACAACAGTACTGAAATAAACATACTTTTCTAAAAGCTCATTGCTGTAGTTTATCTACCCCTTTCTATTTTTGTTGTACACCGTAAAAGACAATGATCGACAATGATCCTGATGCCCAATTAGAGGTTTGTAATACAACCCTCTAAAATAAGAGTAAATTACTCGCATGTAAAGTAAATTTTCATGCACAACAACTAAATGTCTATCATTGCCTTTGGCTAATAAATTGTTAGATTTCACTCGTTAGTGTTGGTATTAAGAGTAGGTATGTGCACGAATATTCTAATTTTCGAATATTCGATATGTAATTATTATTCGAAAAATTAAAATACTATTCGAATTTTGAATACGTTGCTTTGCTGGCCGTCCATGATAAATCCTAAGAACTAACTCGCAGTTATAATTAAATGCACTGGATGGCGCTGTGGAGTGTGTTGTTAACAAGTTGTCTGTATTTGATCACATAATGTTGTCGTCTGCCTCACGAAGTTTGGAATTAACGTTACTTGAAAAGGATCTTACTAAACGGAATTACTTTTGAACAAATGAATTAATAATCTGAGTTATGATATCATCACCATGAGAAATAACATGAAATCCAAACAGTCGAGTGAGGAAAGATAACATTAGCTGTTCGTCATTGCATCACAACTGCAGGTAAGCGCAGCTGGACCCGCGTGATCAAAGATGTTAACTTATCTAATAGCAAAATGATTTTGAGACATACTTCCTTTAAGTTTCAATGGGGGAGACCGGTTTAAGAACAGAAAAGCAAAGTGCTGTTAGAAACACCGTTCTCTTGTGTCTCTGAAACGTCTGTCAGCGCAGCGTCTTTTCTCACTCGAGCATAAAGTGCTGGCACCGCCCCTGCATGTAACGTTAGATATTATTGTTTTTCTACACGAATAATCACGATAATCAATCATTTGCTGACTCGTGTGTATGTGTACGTGCTGTACGATATCTGATGCAATATGCTTTATTAGGGGTTTTTTTTCGCTCACGCTGCTTGAGCATGCTTTTAATAATGCTTTTATATATATATTTTGTTTACTCATAGGCCTACTGTTTAATGTTTTCAACTAAAAGAAAACTTAAATTACTATTGTAAGCTTGTTGTGTATTGCCTAATTGTAAGCTTGTCCAGAAATGGTGACAAAAACGTAAAAAAAAACTTAAATAACGTCTTTTTCGTTAAACATAATTTAAATAAACGAATATTCGAATATTCGTTTTTTTATGAGCCCGAATATTCGAATGCAATATTTTTGAAAAATGCCCATCCCTAATTAAGAGGCTAAGTACACGTTAAGTCTATCACTCGTCTTGAACACTGACAGAGTTGCACTCCATCTGGGGGATGTTTTTTTGGCACTAAGGGGTCTACTAAGGGGTCTAAAGTGTGTCAAGAACATCCCGCACACCATTACACCACCACCACCAGCCTGCACATTGGTAACAAGGCATGATGGATCCATGTTCTCATTCGGTTTACGCCAAATTTTTGACTGTAGATTTTTTTTTAACCAAGGTGGGTAATACATTATACACAGTATCATAGAATTATGTCCAATTGCTATAAAGCAGTGTGTGTTTCTCGCTTGTTCTCACTTTTCATGAGACTTCCTATTTCCGACTTTCCGGAACGTTAGTCCCCATGTTGCAAGGTTGGTTTTCAGCCTGGGAACACTGAGAGGGAGTGGAGAAAGTCACCATTTTAACCAGAACAGGTTATTGAACCATCCAAAAGATTTCTAAATGGTTTAAATTGAAAAAGTTGCCAAGTTCCTCTTTAATTTTCTTCCATTAATGGGCGGTCCTCTCCCTGTTAGCTACTTCTATGAAGTAACATCTAATTTATACCTTCCAAGTTCATAACAACTCACAGAAAGAATGAATGTACGTAAAAGGATGCGAAGACTTAACGCATCTTATGGAAATTGGACAGTAAAACTCCACCAAGCTGACAAATTTCTTAATGCCTTGCCGCCATTAACTAGCATCTGACTTCACCTATCTGCTGTTCATTTCCGTTGCTAAAATGTGTCCTTTCATACAGACCTACAACATGCAGATAAGATGAAAAGATAACCAAATAAACCAGAAAGGGAAATATGAGTACGAAAAAGTCAAGCATGGTCCAAATTTAGCGATCTGAACAATAGAGTATGAATGGACGCGTAATCACAATTAGATAATACAACAATGATAATTCAGGAAGCAACATCTGTCAGAAAGTCTATTCAGAATTAGTTGGTGTAATTGACAACAGCTGTATGACACACATTAATCACAGGCTATCTAAATTGGGAGCACATGAAATTTCACAGAGATGGATATCAGGGCACTATGCAATACGTATTTATTCATAAGGAAACCCTACTATGGAAATTGAATATGTGGTAAAAGATTTAACAGCATGCTGAAACAGTCAACTGTGTGAAAGTACAGAAAGCCACAAATTATTCAGTGTAAATATCTCACAGACAGCTCCAGTACACCATAGCATCCGCATACAACATCAGTACAACAGTTAGACTGGGAACTCTGGAACCAAATGCTGCCAACAGTGGGACAGACATTCAGCAGTGTGAGTGTCTAGCAGCATTGAGACGGCAGTCAAATCTGGTTGACAAATTTCTACCGGTTTACTGTGTCTACCGCTATAAATCACCCACCCCTCAAACCTCTTAAACCTAAAAATAGGTATAAAGGTTGCTAACCTTTACTATTGCTCAGCGAAATTTAGCGTCAAAATGCATTATGCAATAGGAATCTGCATGTTCAGGAGTTTATCATATATTTAAAATATATTGTTATTGAAGTTACAAAGGCTGCTTAGACTTCATCTTTTGTTGTTTGATTGACTGTCACAGACGGCAACAGGTATTTAAGGCTGCTGTCACTTTAAGATCTACTGCACAGTGCACGGATCCAATATACACTTACATTTTCTTTGTCATTCGTTTACATTTAGTTAAGACATAACTGACTGAAATATTGCTAATGTGACCATACCTTAAGGCAGCACTAGGGTTGCAAGGAATACTGGAAAAGTGTGCAATATCAATTCCAAGATTGATCAAATTGTCCTGCTATTTGGTTTGGTAGGCAAGCGAGAGTAAAGTGATGCATAAAAACTAAATTAAATAATGAGGGGTTCAAAAATACATCAATGCACAATTTAATGAATCAATAATTTATTTTAATAATTGATTATAGTAATCACAATCATATCTAATATGTTGCAGAGGCTGTCCTAGATTATATACATGCCTTCAAGAAAATCACTGCGAGTCATTATTCATATTCGGCAATTTGAGCATTTTTAATTGCTGTCATTTATAACTATAATGTGATTACTTTCAGGAATATTTGGAAAATGTACCTGGAAACAAAATTGAAAAAAAAAAATTAAAAAAAGACCAAGAGATTCATAGTGAAGAACATTTTAAACTAAAAGTTAGCCTACTTGTACCCTGATTGAATTAAAGGTCTTATCTGCCTGTACAAGATTTCAAGTATGTGTCAATTATTACTTTTCATGTTTCAGTTTTATGCAAATTTTCACATTTTCACCAGTCTACCTACTGTTAATTTATTTAAAGGTATCAATTCAGGACCAATATTAAGGTTCCAGGGGCTGAAGCCAAAATTTTGCTCTACCTCCTCTAGTGCAGTGGCTCCCAACCTTTTTTTGAGACCCCCTTTTTCCCAAGAAAATATTTTAGGGTCCCCCTTCACATTTAATGATATTATCGCTCTTGTAGGCTTGCAGCAAGAATGATAAAATATGTTGTTTTTTCAAACAAACGGTATGTTTATGCTAAAATAATAGCCTATAATATGGAAAATATAATAACAAAAACATCAGTAGGCCCTTTGTAATTTAAAAACGTAAGCCAAGGAGAAGCCTATAAATTGGCCCTATTTAAAATGCAAAAACAAAAATATTCACACTGGTGTGTGGATAAAAAAAAAAAAGAATATAGGCTATTACTAAATGACTGTTGTCTGGGGCCTAAATACTTGCATGTTATTTGTGAGGCTTTATTAATGTGAGGCTTTATTTTATTACACTTTTGACGCTATAGCGAGCAATAATAAACTTGCATCTATTAACAGAATAATGAGTCTTTCGGAAGAACACTAAGCAGAACTACATCTCTCTGTGTGAGCTGTAGTAATCTATGACGAATCACGCAGGTACTGGGCTACTCCGCAGCGATCCGAATCAATGTAAAATAGTCCCGATGTAAACACTTATAATAGGTGTACCATAGTGGTTCAGGATAAAAACAAAAACACGGATTGGAAAATGGATTCATGATGAACTCACTCATTACATTGTGTAAATTTTGAACAGAAAAAAAAGTTACAGACTTTTATTTAATGCTCATTGCTCAAACCTTTCAAAATATGCCGCGACCCCCCCCCTGTTGGGAACCGATGCTTGAGTACAGCCAATGCTAGGCAGCAATAGAGGTGGAGATCGGTTCTTCTGAATTGGACATGGAGTGCATGAATTTAAATGTAGGAAATATGACAGTCTTCAGTACTACTAACTAACAATATGTGCTGAAAATGATCCTATAAAGCTTGAATTGTCACTGGGAGTCAGTTTAACTAAGAAGTATCAGGTTTTAGCTAGCCTCAGCAGTGCATGCTGATGGGGGCTTAGGAGAAACAGGAAGGGGAAGTGAATGCGTTAACAGGAAGAGCAGTGTCTGCATGGTACAAAGCATTAACTTATGTGTCAGAGTTAATCATTAAACACTTCACCCGCAATACGAACACTTCGCCCCCTCAGCCACACTAAGTAAAGCTTAAGCGTGTAAAGACAAAAAAAGCTTTATCTAAGATTGGAAAAATTGCTACCAAAGCGTCCAAAAAAAAGCCACCAAAAGAAAATTTGCCACCAAAGTGGCTTTTGAGGTCCCAAACCTCTAAATGTTAAGATTGACAATTCTATTCTAGTTTCAGAGAAATAAAATAGCATGAAAAATATGAAATGAGTTGGCTCAATGACTGGCCTTTGATACGAGAAGCCGCTGTACAAGAGGAAGTGTGATTATAAGAATGATGGAAATTAAGTATGGACATATATAAGATGTTTACAGTCAACTAAACAAGCTGCAGTTCCTGAGGGAAAATGTCTGGAACTTTTAAATCATATTATAGGGTCATTTCAAACTATAAGCCAAATATATGACATCACATTGGGTTCAATGGCTTAGCTAGCCTGGGCTGGTAAACAATTTTCATGTATTAAAATCATACTGCTTTTTTTGTATATGACAAACTGGCATATATAGGCTGGAAGACAATGTGCTATATGAATGAAATTACAGTCATCAGTGCTTTTGGGCAACTTACAAACAAGACAAGAGAAATATGAGGATGAATTACAAATGATATGGGGGTCTAACGAAGGTTGGATCTGGAAACTAAAACCAAACTGTTAGTTGTAGGGTCTGGGCCTCAGTATAGCTCTTCCTCTTGTGACTGGTCCTATTTGCATTACACATTCCTCATCTGTCCAACCACACACACACACACGCATCAAGCGTTTCCAGGAGAAGCAGAAGAACCACAGGCCTGATACGATCTCAGTCAACTGGCTGACCCGTGAGCACTTGCTCATGCTCGACTTCATTTGCATCTTTGATATATGGCTTGGGCTTCAGCTTAACTCGAACGTAACCTCTACTCAAATTTTTCAAGAAACCAGTTTCACATGATTCAAGGACTGGCAAACCATGTTCCACTGCTTCTGCTTTTGCCTCCCACACCAAACTAAATTGCAGAGCATTCTAAAAAACATGAAGTTGCTCAGGAAACGTCTGCACAGAGGTGGCCTGAGATCTCGGATGTCTACTTTCACACCTCGCCTAATTCATTCATCAAATGGAAATCTTTATTTGGTCACTACAGACCATAACAAACATCTTTTTGAACATTTGCAGCCTATGAAACCACTAAGAGCAGAAATTTGGGTGACCTGAAATGCTACAATTAAAAATCTGTGCTCACCTCGGCTGAGAGTTCTCCTCAAACATTCGCTCTTTGCCATCTTTGAACAGGCTTATGGTCTGTTTGGTCTTCTTAGTCAAGTTCTCCATGAAAACACGAAAGTACTCGTTGTCTCCCAGTGTTTCCATCTTGCCTTCATAGCGGGATAGGATAGTGCGGAGATGCTGGTAGGTGTCTGGCAACAGGTCCAGGATGTACGGAGGACTGTTCTTCAAGGCCAGCTTGGGGTTCTGGCATAACCGTACCACCTGCAGAGCAGAGAAAAAATAAATAAATCAGAGGATTAAAATAAGCCAAGGCATCTTTTTAAAACACAGAGAAGCAACCTGAAAATCCATGAGAATGGATAAACTTGGATGGACAATGGACAACCTGAGAATATGCTGTGTTGCTCCACCCTGAAATGACTGCAGTTTTTTTTATTAAATCAGTCCACAGAAAATTAATTTAAAATACATAACCGCTACTCTAAGTATAAGGAAAGAGGTGTAAAACAAAGACAAACTATACTCTACTGTTAAAAAGCTAGGGGTGGGTAATTTTCTCTTTGTTGTATGTTCACAAACATGGCATTTTTTTGATAATCAAAAATACAGTAAAACAAAAACACTGAAATATTATTACAATGTAAAATAACGTTTTTCTATTTTAAAATTCAACTTATTCCTGCAATTTATCCCAGTGTCACATGATCCTGTGACACTGAAAATCATTCTAATATGCTGATTTGGTGCCCAAGAAAGCTTTATTATTTTATCCTTTTTAAAGTTGAAATGTTAATGCATTCTTGCTGAATAAAAGTATTGGTAAGACTTAATTGTAAGGTAACAGTTACATGTTACTATACGTGTACTTGCAACAATAATAACAGTAAATTGTGCATAATTACAAGTAACTAACTAACTAACTAACTAACTAACTAACTCTCAACCAAACCCTAACGCAAATCTATAGTAAGTACACTACATGTAGTAAATTAATATTACTATGTACTTATTCAAGGAAGTACAATGTAACTACGTCCCCTTAAAATAAAGTGTGACCACCAACGTATTAATTTATTTTGCACACTAAAGATTGAGACAGAAATCAATATTATTTCCTCATAAACTCAAAAATAATTTTGGTAACACTTTACAATAAGGTTCATTAGCTAACATTAGTTAACTACATTAGTTAACATGTACAATATGTAAACAATACTTCTTCAGCATGTATTAATCTTAGTTAATATTAATTCTAACACTTACTAATACGTTATTAAAATCAAAGGTTGTCTTAGTTTACATTAGTTAATGGACTATGAATTAACATGAATCGCACAATGAACAGCTGTATTTATATTAACTAACATTAACAAAGAATGAACAAACACTGTAACTAATGCATTGTTCATCGTTAGTTCATGCTAGTTAATGCATTTACTAATGTTAACTAATTGAACCTTATTGTAAAACGTTACCATAATTTTATACAATAATATTACACACACATATATAAACTCACATCCATGTTCAATTCAATTCTCTTTTATATGCATAGCGCTTTTCACTTACAAATGGTTTCAAAGCAGCTTTACAGAAAAAACATATATGTTTGTGTATATTTGTCTGTTGACAAAACAGCCAACGAGCTCGTAAAAATATTTTTGGTAACACTTTACAATAAGGTTCATTAGTTAACATTAGTAAATGTATTTACTAACATGAACTAACCATGAGCAATACATTTGTTACTGCATTTGTTCATCTTTGTTAATGTTAGTTCATGAAAATACAGCTGTTCATTGTTTGTTCATGTTAGTTCACGGTGCATTAACTAATGTTAACAAGATTTTAATCAAGTATTAATAAATGTTGAAAATAACATTAACAAAGATTAACAAATGCTGTATATGTGCTATTCATTATTAGTTCATATTACCTAATGTAGTTAACTAACGTTAACTAACAAACCTTATTGTAAAGTGTTACCATATTTTTATACAAATATTCGGTACAATTCTCTAATGGCACATTAAGTTGACTATCGATCGAGAAAAACAGAACTGCAAACTAACCTCCTCTGTGGGAAAAAGTGTGATTTGTGCAAGATAAAAATAAAAACTACACTGACAAGGGCTTTACACCTGTTACCTGAACTGAAATACGCACACAAAACTTGTCAGGTCACACATCAAGAGCATTCCAGAGAGAATCATTTTTGTGAACTAGCCTACATATTACAGGGACAATTGTGTTTGCACAAAAGACATGGTTCTGCAATCTACAGCACTACCCTCCCATCTCAACTTCTACAACATTTATAGCTGATGACTGGGAATGACACAGTTTTGTTCACTTTGCAGCTACAGAAGTCTAATGCTTGAGATTAGGGTTGGGCGAAATGACCAAAATCATCCATCACAGCTTTTTATCAAGGTACTGTATATAATTTTATGTGTTTCAAATGACAATCAATTACAACTAGAGATTGTCATTAGAGACAACCCGGAATTGTTGAAATCTCCCAAGAAAAAAACATCCATTACAGACAATAAATCATCATGATTAAGCGCGTGCCCTCAAACCACTTCATTAGCCAAACAACTTAATGGATATACAGATAGTCCAATAGCCTTTGCTTTAAACCAGACATAGTGGCTCTCCTCTGTCTGGACTAAAGCCACGCATCATCACCTTCTCAACTATTGATTAAGACGTGGGTGGGAAATTTGAGGAAACGGGAAACTGCTCAACCACCCCAGCAGTTGGAGAAGCGCTGTGCTGCAAGCGCACGTTTCGGCAATAAGAGGCTGGTGCTGCATGCAGCTGCTCCGAGGGCTTGCAGCCTCTCTTATCTATTTTGTCTCCAGCACAGGACCAGCTGTGATTGGGGGGTGGGGAGAGCTGATGACCTCACAGGAGGGGAGGGGGGGTCACCATCCAGTCTGTCTTGAGCTCCAAAACTTCTGGCTCTCATGAACCCCAAGTCCTGACAGCCAAGAGATAAGACTGCGGCGACAGGACGTACTGAGAATTATCAGCAAACATTCATACTTCTGTGTTCACGCGCAGACGTGGTTTCATTACGGCTTCCAGTGATAATCTGAATTAAGAAAAATAGTCCAAAAGGGAGGGGAAACATCTGCTTGGTCTCAAGCATGCAAAAAGTCACCAGGAAGTCAATTAAAATAGAAATCATTAAATATGCACCAATATATTGATGCAATCAGAAATACAAGTATTATGGTGTTAAATTTGTATTCACAGTATCATGATTATCCACATTCTACTAGGCAAATCCTACCATCAACAACTACAAATACATTTTCTTAATTGGCCTGTGGTTTCATAATCTAAACCCTACGAGAAAAATTGTGTTTGTTAACAAGGTGAATATGCAATGCATGGATGTAGGGGAAATACAGAACTTCATTTATGTTTATTCTTATTTGACTATGAAAAATGTTTTCATATTAAAGGTCAAACTGGGAAAAACAACCATTGGGTTCTTGAGGAAATTGTAGGAGGTTGAATATTTACAGGGGATTGAGAGAATAATATAACTAAACGTATATTGTAGCCTAGTTTTTTAATTTGGCTAATAAATAGCAAAGTCAGGACAGACTTAATAAATGTTTAAGTCCTATGAAGAAACATTTCTTTCAGAAAGGTCTGTTTTCAAGCTGAACTTCTCCTGACAATACTGAATCACTGATCCTGACAAACATTCATTAAGGGTTTCATAATCTAAGACTCGCCACACAACCTAAAGTGGAAATTTACAATGCTAAAATTGCAAAAATGAGAAGATTTGCTTATGAAGAAAATGTGATATGTCACATGTGCACTAACCAAACTACCCAGTGTGAAACTGTGCAAATAGGAAGTTGCAAAGTTCTCAGTCATAAAGCATTAACCGTTTCTCTTCTCAGTGACAATTTAATAGTTTTCCTTTGTAACATACATATCATACAAGTAAATGGCATACTCTAACATGCAAGTAAATGTAATACTTGAACATACAAGTAAATGGTCTTTTTAGAATTGAAGTGGTTTCCCATTTTAACAGGATTAGTTAAAAACGAGCCCCCTGTGAAAGATGCAACGCTTCGCTCATGTATCAGTGTGAACATCACAGGAAGTGTGAGGTCAGTAACCACAACTTTTTTCCATGAACTGCAGCTTTAACTTTTCTATTGTAAGGAAGCAAATTCAACAAAAGAAGCCATTCTGGTAGACAGATGTTCGTCTAACCGTTTTAAAAATGTGTTTTTCTTTTAACTATTTTACAAGACAATTTTTTTTCAGAAGCTTAAATTCTTAGTACATTACCCCTGTAAAGCCTGACATATTAAATCGAACCTTTAAACAAAATACGTTTTGTTTGCATCACATTTGATACATCAGGCTCTTTAAACCTGATTTTTAAATCATAAAGGTCTTGCAAACAAAACAAAACAAAACCAAAACAAAACGCGTGAACGTTCATTTAGTGGCCATGCAGTACACTGTGTACAAAGTTTTGATTATCTTGATATTTTAGAGGCCTTAGAAACAGATATAATACAATAGGTTTTATAGGGTTAATCAGGTATTAGATAAGGTCAAGTGTGCATAACATATGATAATACCTGATCATAAGACAAAACATGCTTGAACTCAATTAAACAAAAAGAAACATCTTTAAATACAGCTGGATACTTAGATGTCTATTTGACTATATGAATGAAGGTATAATGCTTCAGAATAGAAAATAATAGTCTACATTTCACTTAACACCAATTGTAAGTACTTAATGAAATAAGCAAAAAGTTGATGTGACGCTTCCTGTTTATCCAAAAAATTACATAGAAACAGGAACAAGAAAAGCAAGTAGTGTTTGAGAGGACCGATCAACTGTCTATTATCCACGTCTAGACTAAAAGTTAAGACAATTTAACCAACCTAATGTCCAGCAACAGGAACGTCAGATATTGGTTGTAAAAACAAACTTTGTGATTTTCACACCGTTCACATCCAGGAGTCGTCACATTTGTCCATATAGGTCAAAACAATTCCTACTCTTCTCACAATATAAACAATATTTTAGACCAATTAAGAAATGCAACAAGCTATTAAGCTAGGACAACAAACGTTAACGTTAACTTAGCACAGGACACTGCACCGTATTCAGAAGTCCTGCTAGGCAAGCTGGGGTGGACGGCTGCCGAAATACGACCTACTGTCTAAAGCTGAGTATTCCCAAAGTATTTGACTGGCTGAATATAGTTTATTGGCCACAAAACCATTCAGCTAATTGCCTTAGCAGAGCAGCCCTGCCATATTGCATTAGGACTCGTCGGTGCAGGCCATCCGGCTAAGCTAACAAGAGACAGAGGCGGCTAGCTAACTTACAACGTCTCTCTTGGTATCTATCTTTAGTGTTTTTGTTCGATAGTCACCCACCTTATCCATGAATTTCCAGCATTTCTCCACTGTCTTTTTATCCACGGCCCCGGGCTGGTGATGGGAGTGGTGGAGGTGATGGTGAGGCTGAAAAGCGTCCTTCATCATGCCAATAAGCCCCCCACCTTTCTTCAGATTTCCTGCCATATTCGGACTTCGAGAGTGTTGGTTTCGCAGTCAAAATATAACTGGGATCGGATACCCCCAGTGAGGACAGCGCCCGAGTCCGGTTCGGTTCGAGCGAAGGTCCGTCAAGCGGGGGGCGAGAGAAGCGCTTTATCGATGAAAGACTCCCATTAAATCCCCCTTGCAGGAAACCACCGTTTTCACGCTGTATTTAATACGCTCGGCTAGTGCGGCAAATCACGTCAAAAATAACGCGTAAAAATAAGTGTTGATGGATGTCTGGACGTTGAAGAACAACTGCTTTCACAACGACACCCCGTGCGTGCGTGATGTTCCCCTTTCCTGCAGCTCTCTCTCGCAGCGCTTCTGCAGAGCGATGTCCGATTCGTGAACGTGATCGGACCGTTCGTTCGAGTCGGATCTTCGGATCGAGTCGGATCTGTTACACCGGTTCACAAAACTGGTCAGACTGAAACAGTCTAGACAAAACAAATTGGTTTTATGGACAACGTCAACATGCATTATATTTAGGTTCTAAATGACTATGTTTCTGTGAGCGGTGTAATGTCTACGAAAAAACATAAACATGACACATGAATTAATAGGCCTATGCATTAAACAAGACTAATGGAATGCTTTTTCTTATTTATTGCCAGTCAAATTATAATCAATAAACTTAAGATTTACTTGCATATTAAAACAAGTTTTAACAGAATTAAAGGTTAACATATTAACGTCTAATGTCTTTTTCTTCTTTATTGCCAGTCAAATTATAATCAATAAACTTAACAAAAATTACGTGCATATTAAAACACGTTTTAACAGATATACATCACGCAAAAGTTTTTCTTTCTGAACTTTTTTCAAGCAAGTAATATTCAACACGGGGTGTGATGGACCATGTGATGACGTGACAGTCAGAGAAGTGACGTGCAAATAGTGGAATCGGTTCTTTGAAGGGACTTGTTCGAAAGAACCGATCGCTGAAATGAATCGTACTTCCTATCACTACTTTTGCAACGGGAAGTTCAGGCTAAGCAAGACAAGAGCCCTTGCGAGCAAAACCTATAAAGCGGAGGCGCTCACGTTTATAATAAACAGAGCACATATCTTCTTCATATAAAAATGCAATACCGGATTGCGTAAAAAATATCCTATTGAAATAAAGCCATATTAATAAAACACCACCTTCTACATCCCCCTCCCATACTTGCTCTTCCTGTTCCGCCTTGTAAGACCTCGCCCTCTTTCCCGCCTCCATTTTCGCTCTTCATGTACTATTCCTACTATGGTGAAAAGCATGACTTATAAATATTAATTAAGGCTCTTACTGGAGCACTAGGAACGTTACCAAGCAACGTAAATGTGACGTAGTTAATATTCATGAGCAAAGCATTGGTATTAGAAGTGTTTGTATTGTAGGCTACTTTCGCCGCTCAGGTTAAATATATTATTTATGCAGTAATTTTTTTAGGTGAACTACTTTGTTTTTGTAAGTTCACCGCTGTATGATGTTCGTTGTTTGTTGAACTTCTCTCATCATTTCAGTTCACATTGACTTTATATTATATCATCCACTTCACTGAATTGAATGAAAAGTTAACACACTGTGATAGAGCTCTGCGTCCTATGGTTTTTCAAACGAATTAAGGAGATTATCTTTAAATAATCTAAACAATTCTAAAATACCTCAAACTACTTTGTTGTCCATAAAACAACACGACGAGCTTGGCAACTTTGTGCACAGCTCCAGGCAACCAGCCGGCGACGCGGTGCAATGCGGTTACGTACAACTGTAATTGGCACTCTGGAGAGGTGATTGGCTTACGTCTCTCTCAGGACACGCCCACGCTACTAGGCGGCTCTGTATACACAATAAAGACACAATAACACTTTTCCTTCTGCTCGATAGATGCAGACCTGAGAATCTCTGTACTATGCCACCCAAGAAGAAAGGAAAAGGAAACAGCAAAAAGGACAAGTCCAAAAAGAGCACACCAGTTCAAGGTTTTTGTTTTTGGTTTGCTTTTTTGTAGCTTTTATAAATACAAAATAATATAATTCTTACAATAAAGTTGTAAGTGGTATTTAATTATCATTAAATATTCCCCTTTACTCAGATGATGGACTTTCAGAGAATACCAGAGGAGTGCCTTAGATGTAGCTGTTTTAAAGGAGCATCTGGGTAAGGCAAATACGGTAGCTATTGTTTTTTTTTTTATGGACTGTTCTCAGATTTGTTCAATTAAAATAAAACATTAAGAATTTAATGTCTCTACAACCCTTGTCAGCACTGAGGAGCAGTGTAGCGCGTCAGGCTACAGTGGTGAGAGATGACTTGAAATGTCAAATCAGAGATCTGGAGCAGGTGCTCAGTCAGGAACTGATTAGACACTGAAGGACATCATTGCAGGTCTGTATAAAATTATATTGTTTTTATTGCAGGTTTATTGATCGAGTACACCTTCAAGCTTCATAATATGGGGCGGTTTCCCAGAAAAGGTCTTAAATGAAGACAGGAGTAAACCTTAATCTAGAATATGTCTTTCTAAAACACAGATTAAGTACAGATTACTAACACCTGGACTATGAATTCCTGAACTAAACTAAACAAGATTAATTTAAAACCAAATGATTATTTTAAAACCAAAATAAATGAATAAATAAATAAAACACATAGCCTACACATCAGCTGTGGAATCTAGGAAAAGGAAAGCTTGGAAATCTATTTGTAATTAATAGAATGTAAATGAACACACACCTACAAGAAAAATACTAAAACTTTAGGTAAGATTGAATCATCAGCTTTAATATATCACTGTTTTGTGAAATCTATGGGTTGATAAAATAAATTGAGATGTTGTGTGAAAAAAAAACACGTCAGTTACGTATGTAACCCTAGTTCCCTGATAGGGAACGATTGCTGCGTCAAACGCTGTGGGAACGCCCCTGTGCGAGTGCGTCCTGAAGCAGGTATGGAATCCATAAACTATAAAGCAGCCCAGAATCACAACCGCGTCAGCTTCTGATAGCCTGAAGCAAGTCGATCACAAGCATGCTGGGAGTATGGCAGGGAGACGCAGCGTCTCGTTTCCTATCAGGGAACTAGGGTTACATTCCCTTTCAGGGAACTCGAGACTGCGTCAGACGCTGTGGGATCGCTAGATCCACGTCACGATAAGGGCAAGTGTCCATAGTGTGAAGTGAAAGCGCACATTCAGAAGAAAGCACCTGCGCCCCAGGAGTAGAGCTAAAGTCAAGGTCATAAAATTTAATGAATGTGTGCGGTGAGGACCAGCCTGCCGCAATCACACACACCATGACAATAGAGCTTTAGAAGCAGCCATACTCCTAGTCTAGCTCAAACAGCCTATGGTGAGGGCTGACCAGCTGACTCGTAAGCAAGTGAGATGGCCTCGTCCACCCACTTGCTCATTATCTGCTTAGAAGCAGGACACCCTTTCCTGGGTGGCCTGAAACATACGAACAGTTGTACACTGCCACAGGGCAGCTCTGTGGACATAAGCATCTAAGGCCCTCACAGGGCAGAGCAGATTATGTTACTCCTAGTCCGATATCAGAAAGAGAGGGGACAGAAGGCCTGCAGAATTCTAGGTCTCATAACATTAGTAGGAACCTTAGGAACGTAGAGAAAAGCCTTTACCACACCAGGCGAAAATTCCAGGCATGAGGGAGAAACCAAGAGTCAGGCATGAAAACGGGTCAGGGGTGAAAAAGGTGAGAAGGATATTACCCCTCTAGGGGGTCTGGGGCATGCTCCCCCATAAGAAAATTTGAAATATTCCATATTTTAAAGCATCAATCTGATGCATTTTGAGATGCATTTTTTTTCCATTTTCCATTTTTTCCAACCTGGGGAGAACTGGAGAAACTTAACTTCAGCCATGAGTCAAAAATATCATGGCCTTATTTTAATAATAAAAAATTAAAAAAGAACGAAACTCGATCCGTTACCAACGCAGTTTAATAATCACTTTTTGTGTGTTAAACACAATCTGCTTCATACAGACAACTTCCTTGTAAAGAAAAACAACATAAAAAAATTTTATCATAACCTATGACAAAAATTATATAGTGGGTAACTCAAATTAGTGGGGAACTAAAAAATTAGTGGGGAACATAACTTGAGTTACCCACTATATAATTTTTGTCATAGGTCACCATCTAAATTTTTTATGTTGTTTTTCTTTACAAGGGAAGTTGTCTGTATGAAGCAGTATTGTGTTTAACACACAAAAAGTGATTACTAAACTGCGTTGGTAACGGATCGGTATCGTTCTTTTTTAATTTTTTATTATCTAAAATAAGGCCATGATTGTTTTTTGACTCATGGCTGAAGTTAAGTTTCTCCTAGTTCTCCCCAGGTTGGAAAAAATGGAAAATGAGGAAAATGCATCTCAAAATGCATCAGATTGATGCTCTAAAATATGGAATATTTCAAATTTTCTCCAATGGGGGCACTCCCCAGACCCCCTAGAGGGTGATATCCTTCTCACCCTCCACCACCCTGACCCGTTTTCATGCCTGACTCTTGGTTTCTCCCTCATGCCTGGAAGTATCGCTGGTAGTGGAAAGGCTTTCTCTGACCTCCTAAGGCTCCTACGCTAATGTTATGAGACCTAGAATTCTGCAGGCCTTCTGTACCCTCTCTTCCTGATATCGGACTAGCAGTAACAGAGTCTGTCTGCCCTGTGAGGGCCTTAGGTGCTAATATGGCGCGGAGCTGCCCTGCTGGCAGTGTACAACTCGTATGTATCAGGGCCACCCAGGAAAGGGTGTCCTGCTTCTAAGCAGATAATGAGCAAAGTGGGTGGACTAGGCCATCTCACTTGCTTACGAGTCAGCTGGTCAGCCCTCACCATAGGCTGTTTGAGCTAGACTAGGAGTATGGCTGCTTCTAAAGCTCTATTGTTCATGGTGTGTGTGATTGCGCGGAGGTCCTTAGGCTCTCACGCACACATTCATTAAATTTTATGGTCCTTGAGCTTTAGCGTCTACTCCTGGGGCAGCAGGTGCTTTCTTACTGAATGTGCGCTTTCACTCCACACTATGGACACTTGCCCTTATCGTGACGTGGGATTAGCGATCCCACAGCGTCTGACGCCGATTCTTTGACTTAAACCCGGAAAGGGAATGTAACCCTAGTTCCCTGATAGGAAGCGAGATGCTGCGTCTCCCTCCCATACTTCCCCAGCATGCTTGTGGGTCGACTTGCTTGCAGGCTATCAGAAGCTGACGCGGTTGTGATTCCTGGGCTGCTTTATAGTTTATGGATTCCATACCTGCTTCAGGACGCAGTCAGCACAGGGCGCACAGCCAGATGGTTGACGGCAGAAGCCCCCCCATCAGGGGACTAGGGTTACGGTACGCAAACTGGACGTGTTTTTTTTTTCACACAACATCTCAATTTATTTTATCAACCCATAGATTTCACAAAACAGTGATACGTTAAAGCTGATGATTCGATCTTACCTAAAGTTTTAGTATTTTTCTTGTAGGCGTGTGTTCATTTACATTCTATTGATTACAAATAGATTTCCCAAGCTTTCCTTTTCCTCGATTCCACAGCTGATGTGTAGGCTATGTGTTTTATTTATTTATTCATTTATTATTTGGTTTTAAAATAATCATTTGGTTTTAAATTAATCTTGTTTAGTTTCAGTCCAGGAATTCATAGTCCAGGTGTTAGTAATCTGTACTTAATCTGTGATTTTAGAAAGACATATTACTAGATTAAGGTTTACTCCTGTGTCTCCAATTTAAGACCTTTTCTCGAAAGTCCGGCCCCCATATTATGAAGCTTGAAGGTGTACTCGAATCAATGAACCTGCAAGATAAAAACAATATAATTTTATACAGACCTGCAATGATGTCCTTCAATATCCAATCAGTTTCCTAGACTGAGCACCTGCTCCGGATCTCTGATTATTCAGACGTTTCAAGTCATCTCGCACCACTAGTAGCCTGACGCGCTACACTGCTCCTCAGTGCTAGACGAGCGGTTGTGGAGACGTCAAATTCTTAATGTTTTATTTTAATTGAACAAATCTGAGAGCAGTCCGTGAAAAAAAACAAGCTAGCTCCGTATTTCCCTTAGCTACCAGATGCTCCTTTAAAACGGCTACATCTAAGGCGGCACTCCCTCTGGTACTCTTGAAAGTGCCATCATCTGAGTAAAGGGGAATATTTAATGATAATTAAATACCACTTACAACTTTATTGTAAGAATTATATTATTTTGTATCTATAAAAGCTACAAAAGAGCAAACCAAAAACCAAAACCTTGAACTGGTGTGCTCTTTTTGGACTTGTCCTTTTTGCTGTTTTTTCCCTTCCTTTCTTCTAGATCGCATGGTGCAGTAGATTCAGTCTGCATCTATCGAGCAGAAGGAAAAGTGTTATTGTTCTTTATTGTATATACAGAGCCGCCTAGATAGCGTGGGCGTGTCCTGAGAGAGACGTAAGCCAATCACCTCTCCTAGAGTGCCAATTACGGTTGTACGTTAACCGCATTGCACCGCGTCGCCGGCTGGTTGCCTGGAGCTGTGCACAAAGTTGCCAAGCTCGTCGTGTTGTTTTATGGACAACAAAGTAGTTTGAGGTATTTTCAGAATTGTTTAGATTATTTAAAGATAATCTCCCTTAATTCGTTTGAAAAACCATAGGACGCAGAGCTCTATCACAGTGTGTTAACTTTTCATTCAATTCAGTGAAAGTGGATGATATAATATAAAGTCAATGTGAACTGAAATGATGAGAGAAGTTCAACAAACAACGAACATCATACAGCGGTGAACTTACAAAAACAAAGTAGTTCACCTAAAAAAATTACTGCATAAATAATATATTTAACCTGAGCGGCGAAAGTACGCCTACAATACAAACACTTCTAATACCAATGCTTTGCTCATGA
This sequence comes from Hybognathus amarus, assembly GCA_030378365.1. Classification (NCBI taxonomy): domain Eukaryota; kingdom Metazoa; phylum Chordata; class Actinopteri; order Cypriniformes; family Leuciscidae; genus Hybognathus; species Hybognathus amarus. Next base: position 41,782 of record JAQIUQ010005615.1, on the reverse strand, counting down.
ATATTAACTACGGCTCACATTTACGTTGCTTGGTAACGTTCCCTAGTGCTCCAGTAAGAGCCTTAATTAATATTTATAAGTCATGCTTTTCACCATAGTAGGAATAACGTACATGAAGAGCGAAAATGGAGGCGGGAAAGAGGGCGAGGTTCTTACAAGGCGGAACAGGAAGAGCAAGTATGGGAGGGGGATGTAGAAGGTGGTGTTTTATTAATATGGCTTTATTTCAATAGGATATTTTTTACGCAATCCGGTATTGCATTTTTATATGAAGAAGATATGTGCTCTGTTTATTATAAACGTGAGCGCCTCCGCTTTATCAGGTTTTGCTCGCAAGGGCTCTTGTCTTGCTTAGCCTCGAACTTCCCGTTGCAAAAGTAGTGATAGGAAGTACGATTCATTTCAGCGATCGGTTCTTTCGAACAAGTCCCTTCAAAGAACCGATTCCACTATTTGCACGTCACTTACTCTGGCTGTCACGTCATCACATGGTCCATCACACCCCGTGTTGAATATTACTTGCTTGAAAAAAGTTCAGAAAGAAAAACTTTTGCGTGATGTATATCTGTTAAAACGTGTTTTAATATGCACGTAATTTTTGTTAAGTTTATTGATTATAATTTGACTGGCAATAAAGAAGAAAAAGACATTAGACGTTAATATGTTAACCTTTAATTCTGTTAAAACTTGTTTTAATATGCAAGTAAATCTTAAGTTTATTGATTATAATTTGACTGGCAATAAATAAGAAAAGCATTCCATTAGTCTTGTTTAATGCATAGGCCTATTAATTCATGTGTCATGTTTATGTTTTTTCGTAGACATTACACCGCTCACAGAAACATAGTCATTTAGAACCTAAATATAATGCATGTTGACGTTGTCCATAAAACCAATTTGTTTTGTCTAGACTGTTTCAGTCTGACCAGTTTTGTGAACCGGTGTAACAGATCCGACTCGATCCGAAGATCCGACTCGAACGAACGGTCCGATCACGTTCATCGAATCGGACATCGCTCTGCAGAAGCGCTGCGAAGAGAGAGCTGCAGGAAAGGGGAACATCACGCACGCACGGGGTGTCGTTGTGAAAGCAGTTGTTCTTCAACGTCCAGACATCCATCAACACTTATTTTTACGCGTTATTTTTGACGTGATTTGCCGCACTAGCCGAGCGTATTCAAATACAGCGTGAAACGGTGGTTTCCTGCAAAGGGGGATTTAATGGGAGTCTTTCATCGATAAAGCGCTTCTCTCGCCCCCCGCTTGACGGACCTTCGCTCGAACCGAACCGGACTCGGGCGCTGTCCTCACCGGGGTATCCGATCCCAGTTCATATTTTGACTGCGAAACCAACACTCCGAAGTCCGAATATGGCAGGAAATCTGAAGAAAGGTGGGGGGCTTATTGGCATGATGAAGGACGCTTTTCAGCCTCACCATCACCTCCACCACTTCCCATCACCAGCCCGGGGCCGTGGATAAAAAGACAGTGGAGAAATGCTGGAAATTCATGGATAAGGTGGGTGACTATCGAACAAAAAACACTAAAGATAGATACCAAGAGAGACGTTGTAAGTTAGCTAGCCGCCTCTGTCTCTTGTTAGCTTAGCCGGATGGCCTGCACCGACGAGTCCTAATGCAATATGGCAGGGCTGCTCTGCTAAGGCAATTAGCTGAATGGTTTTGTGGCCAATAAACTATATTCAGCCAGTCAAATACTTTGGGAATACTCAGCTTTAGACAGTAGGTCGTATTTCGGCAGCCGTCCACCCCAGCTTGCCTAGCAGGACTTCTGAATACGGTGCAGTGTCCTGTGCTAAGTTAACGTTAACGTTTGTTGTCCTAGCTTAATAGCTTGTTGCATTTCTTAATTGGTCTAAACATATTGTTTATATTGTGAGAAGAGTAGGAATTGTTTTGACCTATATGGACAAATGTGACGACTCCTGGATGTGAACGGTGTGAAAATCACAAAGTTTGTTTTTACAACCAATATCTGACGTTCCTGTTGCTGGACATTAGGTTGGTTAAATTGTCTTAACTTTTAGTCTAGACGTGGATAATAGACAGTTGATCGGTCCTCTCAAACACTACTTGCTTTTCTTGTTCCTGTTTCTATGTAATTTTTTGGATAAACAGGAAGCGTCACATCAACTTTTTGCTTATTTCATTAAGTACTTACAATTGGTGTTAAGTGAAATGTAGACTATTATTTTCTATTCTGAAGCATTATACCTTCATTCATATAGTCAAATAGACATCTAAGTATCCAGCTGTATTTAAAGATGTTTCTTTTTGTTTAATTGAGTTCAAGCATGTTTTGTCTTATGATCAGGTATTATCATATGTTATGCACACTTGACCTTATCTAATACCTGATTAACCCTATAAAACCTATTGTATTATATCTGTTTCTAAGGCCTCTAAAATATCAAGATAATCAAAACTTTGTACACAGTGTACTGCATGGCCACTAAATGAACGTTCACGCGTTTTGTTTTGGTTTTGTTTTGTTTTGTTTGCAAGACCTTTATGATTTAAAAATCAGGTTTAAAGAGCCTGATGTATCAAATGTGATGCAAACAAAACGTATTTTGTTTAAAGGTTCGATTTAATATGTCAGGCTTTACAGGGGTAATGTACTAAGAATTTAAGCTTCTGAAAAAAATTGTCTTGTAAAATAGTTAAAAGAAAAACACATTTTTAAAACGGTTAGACGAACATCTGTCTACCAGAATGGCTTCTTTTGTTGAATTTGCTTCCTTACAATAGAAAAGTTAAAGCTGCAGTTCATGGAAAAAAGTTGTGGTTACTGACCTCACACTTCCTGTGATGTTCACACTGATACATGAGCGAAGCGTTGCATCTTTCACAGGGGGCTCGTTTTTAACTAATCCTGTTAAAATGGGAAACCACTTCAATTCTAAAAAGACCATTTACTTGTATGTTCAAGTATTACATTTACTTGCATGTTAGAGTATGCCATTTACTTGTATGATATGTATGTTACAAAGGAAAACTATTAAATTGTCACTGAGAAGAGAAACGGTTAATGCTTTATGACTGAGAACTTTGCAACTTCCTATTTGCACAGTTTCACACTGGGTAGTTTGGTTAGTGCACATGTGACATATCACATTTTCTTCATAAGCAAATCTTCTCATTTTTGCAATTTTAGCATTGTAAATTTCCACTTTAGGTTGTGTGGCGAGTCTTAGATTATGAAACCCTTAATGAATGTTTGTCAGGATCAGTGATTCAGTATTGTCAGGAGAAGTTCAGCTTGAAAACAGACCTTTCTGAAAGAAATGTTTCTTCATAGGACTTAAACATTTATTAAGTCTGTCCTGACTTTGCTATTTATTAGCCAAATTAAAAAACTAGGCTACAATATACGTTTAGTTATATTATTCTCTCAATCCCCTGTAAATATTCAACCTCCTACAATTTCCTCAAGAACCCAATGGTTGTTTTTCCCAGTTTGACCTTTAATATGAAAACATTTTTCATAGTCAAATAAGAATAAACATAAATGAAGTTCTGTATTTCCCCTACATCCATGCATTGCATATTCACCTTGTTAACAAACACAATTTTTCTCGTAGGGTTTAGATTATGAAACCACAGGCCAATTAAGAAAATGTATTTGTAGTTGTTGATGGTAGGATTTGCCTAGTAGAATGTGGATAATCATGATACTGTGAATACAAATTTAACACCATAATACTTGTATTTCTGATTGCATCAATATATTGGTGCATATTTAATGATTTCTATTTTAATTGACTTCCTGGTGACTTTTTGCATGCTTGAGACCAAGCAGATGTTTCCCCTCCCTTTTGGACTATTTTTCTTAATTCAGATTATCACTGGAAGCCGTAATGAAACCACGTCTGCGCGTGAACACAGAAGTATGAATGTTTGCTGATAATTCTCAGTACGTCCTGTCGCCGCAGTCTTATCTCTTGGCTGTCAGGACTTGGGGTTCATGAGAGCCAGAAGTTTTGGAGCTCAAGACAGACTGGATGGTGACCCCCCCTCCCCTCCTGTGAGGTCATCAGCTCTCCCCACCCCCCAATCACAGCTGGTCCTGTGCTGGAGACAAAATAGATAAGAGAGGCTGCAAGCCCTCGGAGCAGCTGCATGCAGCACCAGCCTCTTATTGCCGAAACGTGCGCTTGCAGCACAGCGCTTCTCCAACTGCTGGGGTGGTTGAGCAGTTTCCCGTTTCCTCAAATTTCCCACCCACGTCTTAATCAATAGTTGAGAAGGTGATGATGCGTGGCTTTAGTCCAGACAGAGGAGAGCCACTATGTCTGGTTTAAAGCAAAGGCTATTGGACTATCTGTATATCCATTAAGTTGTTTGGCTAATGAAGTGGTTTGAGGGCACGCGCTTAATCATGATGATTTATTGTCTGTAATGGATGTTTTTTTCTTGGGAGATTTCAACAATTCCGGGTTGTCTCTAATGACAATCTCTAGTTGTAATTGATTGTCATTTGAAACACATAAAATTATATACAGTACCTTGATAAAAAGCTGTGATGGATGATTTTGGTCATTTCGCCCAACCCTAATCTCAAGCATTAGACTTCTGTAGCTGCAAAGTGAACAAAACTGTGTCATTCCCAGTCATCAGCTATAAATGTTGTAGAAGTTGAGATGGGAGGGTAGTGCTGTAGATTGCAGAACCATGTCTTTTGTGCAAACACGATTGTCCCTGTAATATGTAGGCTAGTTCACAAAAATGATTCTCTCTGGAATGCTCTTGATGTGTGACCTGACAAGTTTTGTGTGCGTATTTCAGTTCAGGTAACAGGTGTAAAGCCCTTGTCAGTGTAGTTTTTATTTTTATCTTGCACAAATCACACTTTTTCCCACAGAGGAGGTTAGTTTGCAGTTCTGTTTTTCTCGATCGATAGTCAACTTAATGTGCCATTAGAGAATTGTACCCGAATATTTGTATAAAAATATGGTAACACTTTACAATAAGGTTTGTTAGTTAACGTTAGTTAACTACATTAGGTAATATGAACTAATAATGAATAGCACATATACAGCATTTGTTAATCTTTGTTAATGTTATTTTCAACATTTATTAATACTTGATTAAAATCTTGTTAACATTAGTTAATGCACCGTGAACTAACATGAACAAACAATGAACAGCTGTATTTTCATGAACTAACATTAACAAAGATGAACAAATGCAGTAACAAATGTATTGCTCATGGTTAGTTCATGTTAGTAAATACATTTACTAATGTTAACTAATGAACCTTATTGTAAAGTGTTACCAAAAATATTTTTACGAGCTCGTTGGCTGTTTTGTCAACAGACAAATATACACAAACATATATGTTTTTTCTGTAAAGCTGCTTTGAAACCATTTGTAAGTGAAAAGCGCTATGCATATAAAAGAGAATTGAATTGAACATGGATGTGAGTTTATATATGTGTGTGTAATATTATTGTATAAAATTATGGTAACGTTTTACAATAAGGTTCAATTAGTTAACATTAGTAAATGCATTAACTAGCATGAACTAACGATGAACAATGCATTAGTTACAGTGTTTGTTCATTCTTTGTTAATGTTAGTTAATATAAATACAGCTGTTCATTGTGCGATTCATGTTAATTCATAGTCCATTAACTAATGTAAACTAAGACAACCTTTGATTTTAATAACGTATTAGTAAGTGTTAGAATTAATATTAACTAAGATTAATACATGCTGAAGAAGTATTGTTTACATATTGTACATGTTAACTAATGTAGTTAACTAATGTTAGCTAATGAACCTTATTGTAAAGTGTTACCAAAATTATTTTTGAGTTTATGAGGAAATAATATTGATTTCTGTCTCAATCTTTAGTGTGCAAAATAAATTAATACGTTGGTGGTCACACTTTATTTTAAGGGGACGTAGTTACATTGTACTTCCTTGAATAAGTACATAGTAATATTAATTTACTACATGTAGTGTACTTACTATAGATTTGCGTTAGGGTTTGGTTGAGAGTTAGTTAGTTAGTTAGTTAGTTAGTTAGTTACTTGTAATTATGCACAATTTACTGTTATTATTGTTGCAAGTACACGTATAGTAACATGTAACTGTTACCTTACAATTAAGTCTTACCAATACTTTTATTCAGCAAGAATGCATTAACATTTCAACTTTAAAAAGGATAAAATAATAAAGCTTTCTTGGGCACCAAATCAGCATATTAGAATGATTTTCAGTGTCACAGGATCATGTGACACTGGGATAAATTGCAGGAATAAGTTGAATTTTAAAATAGAAAAACGTTATTTTACATTGTAATAATATTTCAGTGTTTTTGTTTTACTGTATTTTTGATTATCAAAAAAATGCCATGTTTGTGAACATACAACAAAGAGAAAATTACCCACCCCTAGCTTTTTAACAGTAGAGTATAGTTTGTCTTTGTTTTACACCTCTTTCCTTATACTTAGAGTAGCGGTTATGTATTTTAAATTAATTTTCTGTGGACTGATTTAATAAAAAAAACTGCAGTCATTTCAGGGTGGAGCAACACAGCATATTCTCAGGTTGTCCATTGTCCATCCAAGTTTATCCATTCTCATGGATTTTCAGGTTGCTTCTCTGTGTTTTAAAAAGATGCCTTGGCTTATTTTAATCCTCTGATTTATTTATTTTTTCTCTGCTCTGCAGGTGGTACGGTTATGCCAGAACCCCAAGCTGGCCTTGAAGAACAGTCCTCCGTACATCCTGGACCTGTTGCCAGACACCTACCAGCATCTCCGCACTATCCTATCCCGCTATGAAGGCAAGATGGAAACACTGGGAGACAACGAGTACTTTCGTGTTTTCATGGAGAACTTGACTAAGAAGACCAAACAGACCATAAGCCTGTTCAAAGATGGCAAAGAGCGAATGTTTGAGGAGAACTCTCAGCCGAGGTGAGCACAGATTTTTAATTGTAGCATTTCAGGTCACCCAAATTTCTGCTCTTAGTGGTTTCATAGGCTGCAAATGTTCAAAAAGATGTTTGTTATGGTCTGTAGTGACCAAATAAAGATTTCCATTTGATGAATGAATTAGGCGAGGTGTGAAAGTAGACATCCGAGATCTCAGGCCACCTCTGTGCAGACGTTTCCTGAGCAACTTCATGTTTTTTAGAATGCTCTGCAATTTAGTTTGGTGTGGGAGGCAAAAGCAGAAGCAGTGGAACATGGTTTGCCAGTCCTTGAATCATGTGAAACTGGTTTCTTGAAAAATTTGAGTAGAGGTTACGTTCGAGTTAAGCTGAAGCCCAAGCCATATATCAAAGATGCAAATGAAGTCGAGCATGAGCAAGTGCTCACGGGTCAGCCAGTTGACTGAGATCGTATCAGGCCTGTGGTTCTTCTGCTTCTCCTGGAAACGCTTGATGCGTGTGTGTGTGTGTGGTTGGACAGATGAGGAATGTGTAATGCAAATAGGACCAGTCACAAGAGGAAGAGCTATACTGAGGCCCAGACCCTACAACTAACAGTTTGGTTTTAGTTTCCAGATCCAACCTTCGTTAGACCCCCATATCATTTGTAATTCATCCTCATATTTCTCTTGTCTTGTTTGTAAGTTGCCCAAAAGCACTGATGACTGTAATTTCATTCATATAGCACATTGTCTTCCAGCCTATATATGCCAGTTTGTCATATACAAAAAAAGCAGTATGATTTTAATACATGAAAATTGTTTACCAGCCCAGGCTAGCTAAGCCATTGAACCCAATGTGATGTCATATATTTGGCTTATAGTTTGAAATGACCCTATAATATGATTTAAAAGTTCCAGACATTTTCCCTCAGGAACTGCAGCTTGTTTAGTTGACTGTAAACATCTTATATATGTCCATACTTAATTTCCATCATTCTTATAATCACACTTCCTCTTGTACAGCGGCTTCTCGTATCAAAGGCCAGTCATTGAGCCAACTCATTTCATATTTTTCATGCTATTTTATTTCTCTGAAACTAGAATAGAATTGTCAATCTTAACATTTAGAGGTTTGGGACCTCAAAAGCCACTTTGGTGGCAAATTTTCTTTTGGTGGCTTTTTTTTGGACGCTTTGGTAGCAATTTTTCCAATCTTAGATAAAGCTTTTTTTGTCTTTACACGCTTAAGCTTTACTTAGTGTGGCTGAGGGGGCGAAGTGTTCGTATTGCGGGTGAAGTGTTTAATGATTAACTCTGACACATAAGTTAATGCTTTGTACCATGCAGACACTGCTCTTCCTGTTAACGCATTCACTTCCCCTTCCTGTTTCTCCTAAGCCCCCATCAGCATGCACTGCTGAGGCTAGCTAAAACCTGATACTTCTTAGTTAAACTGACTCCCAGTGACAATTCAAGCTTTATAGGATCATTTTCAGCACATATTGTTAGTTAGTAGTACTGAAGACTGTCATATTTCCTACATTTAAATTCATGCACTCCATGTCCAATTCAGAAGAACCGATCTCCACCTCTATTGCTGCCTAGCATTGGCTGTACTCAAGCATCGGTTCCCAACAGGGGGGGGGTCGCGGCATATTTTGAAAGGTTTGAGCAATGAGCATTAAATAAAAGTCTGTAACTTTTTTTTCTGTTCAAAATTTACACAATGTAATGAGTGAGTTCATCATGAATCCATTTTCCAATCCGTGTTTTTGTTTTTATCCTGAACCACTATGGTACACCTATTATAAGTGTTTACATCGGGACTATTTTACATTGATTCGGATCGCTGCGGAGTAGCCCAGTACCTGCGTGATTCGTCATAGATTACTACAGCTCACACAGAGAGATGTAGTTCTGCTTAGTGTTCTTCCGAAAGACTCATTATTCTGTTAATAGATGCAAGTTTATTATTGCTCGCTATAGCGTCAAAAGTGTAATAAAATAAAGCCTCACATTAATAAAGCCTCACAAATAACATGCAAGTATTTAGGCCCCAGACAACAGTCATTTAGTAATAGCCTATATTCTTTTTTTTTTTTATCCACACACCAGTGTGAATATTTTTGTTTTTGCATTTTAAATAGGGCCAATTTATAGGCTTCTCCTTGGCTTACGTTTTTAAATTACAAAGGGCCTACTGATGTTTTTGTTATTATATTTTCCATATTATAGGCTATTATTTTAGCATAAACATACCGTTTGTTTGAAAAAACAACATATTTTATCATTCTTGCTGCAAGCCTACAAGAGCGATAATATCATTAAATGTGAAGGGGGACCCTAAAATATTTTCTTGGGAAAAAGGGGGTCTCAAAAAAAGGTTGGGAGCCACTGCACTAGAGGAGGTAGAGCAAAATTTTGGCTTCAGCCCCTGGAACCTTAATATTGGTCCTGAATTGATACCTTTAAATAAATTAACAGTAGGTAGACTGGTGAAAATGTGAAAATTTGCATAAAACTGAAACATGAAAAGTAATAATTGACACATACTTGAAATCTTGTACAGGCAGATAAGACCTTTAATTCAATCAGGGTACAAGTAGGCTAACTTTTAGTTTAAAATGTTCTTCACTATGAATCTCTTGGTCTTTTTTTAATTTTTTTTTTTCAATTTTGTTTCCAGGTACATTTTCCAAATATTCCTGAAAGTAATCACATTATAGTTATAAATGACAGCAATTAAAAATGCTCAAATTGCCGAATATGAATAATGACTCGCAGTGATTTTCTTGAAGGCATGTATATAATCTAGGACAGCCTCTGCAACATATTAGATATGATTGTGATTACTATAATCAATTATTAAAATAAATTATTGATTCATTAAATTGTGCATTGATGTATTTTTGAACCCCTCATTATTTAATTTAGTTTTTATGCATCACTTTACTCTCGCTTGCCTACCAAACCAAATAGCAGGACAATTTGATCAATCTTGGAATTGATATTGCACACTTTTCCAGTATTCCTTGCAACCCTAGTGCTGCCTTAAGGTATGGTCACATTAGCAATATTTCAGTCAGTTATGTCTTAACTAAATGTAAACGAATGACAAAGAAAATGTAAGTGTATATTGGATCCGTGCACTGTGCAGTAGATCTTAAAGTGACAGCAGCCTTAAATACCTGTTGCCGTCTGTGACAGTCAATCAAACAACAAAAGATGAAGTCTAAGCAGCCTTTGTAACTTCAATAACAATATATTTTAAATATATGATAAACTCCTGAACATGCAGATTCCTATTGCATAATGCATTTTGACGCTAAATTTCGCTGAGCAATAGTAAAGGTTAGCAACCTTTATACCTATTTTTAGGTTTAAGAGGTTTGAGGGGTGGGTGATTTATAGCGGTAGACACAGTAAACCGGTAGAAATTTGTCAACCAGATTTGACTGCCGTCTCAATGCTGCTAGACACTCACACTGCTGAATGTCTGTCCCACTGTTGGCAGCATTTGGTTCCAGAGTTCCCAGTCTAACTGTTGTACTGATGTTGTATGCGGATGCTATGGTGTACTGGAGCTGTCTGTGAGATATTTACACTGAATAATTTGTGGCTTTCTGTACTTTCACACAGTTGACTGTTTCAGCATGCTGTTAAATCTTTTACCACATATTCAATTTCCATAGTAGGGTTTCCTTATGAATAAATACGTATTGCATAGTGCCCTGATATCCATCTCTGTGAAATTTCATGTGCTCCCAATTTAGATAGCCTGTGATTAATGTGTGTCATACAGCTGTTGTCAATTACACCAACTAATTCTGAATAGACTTTCTGACAGATGTTGCTTCCTGAATTATCATTGTTGTATTATCTAATTGTGATTACGCGTCCATTCATACTCTATTGTTCAGATCGCTAAATTTGGACCATGCTTGACTTTTTCGTACTCATATTTCCCTTTCTGGTTTATTTGGTTATCTTTTCATCTTATCTGCATGTTGTAGGTCTGTATGAAAGGACACATTTTAGCAACGGAAATGAACAGCAGATAGGTGAAGTCAGATGCTAGTTAATGGCGGCAAGGCATTAAGAAATTTGTCAGCTTGGTGGAGTTTTACTGTCCAATTTCCATAAGATGCGTTAAGTCTTTGCATCCTTTTACGTACATTCATTCTTTCTGTGAGTTGTTATGAACTTGGAAGGTATAAATTAGATGTTACTTCATAGAAGTAGCTAACAGGGAGAGGACCGCCCATTAATGGAAGAAAATTAAAGAGGAACTTGGCAACTTTTTCAATTTAAACCATTTAGAAATCTTTTGGATGGTTCAATAACCTGTTCTGGTTAAAATGGTGACTTTCTCCACTCCCTCTCAGTGTTCCCAGGCTGAAAACCAACCTTGCAACATGGGGACTAACGTTCCGGAAAGTCGGAAATAGGAAGTCTCATGAAAAGTGAGAACAAGCGAGAAACACACACTGCTTTATAGCAATTGGACATAATTCTATGATACTGTGTATAATGTATTACCCACCTTGGTTAAAAAAAAATCTACAGTCAAAAATTTGGCGTAAACCGAATGAGAACATGGATCCATCATGCCTTGTTACCAATGTGCAGGCTGGTGGTGGTGGTGTAATGGTGTGCGGGATGTTCTTGACACACTTTAGACCCCTTAGTAGACCCCTTAGTGCCAAAAAAACATCCCCCAGATGGAGTGCAACTCTGTCAGTGTTCAAGACGAGTGATAGACTTAACGTGTACTTAGCCTCTTAATTAGGGATGGGCATTTTTCAAAAATATTGCATTCGAATATTCGGGCTCATAAAAAAACGAATATTCGAATATTCGTTTATTTAAATTATGTTTAACGAAAAAGACGTTATTTAAGTTTTTTTTTACGTTTTTGTCACCATTTCTGGACAAGCTTACAATTAGGCAATACACAACAAGCTTACAATAGTAATTTAAGTTTTCTTTTAGTTGAAAACATTAAACAGTAGGCCTATGAGTAAACAAAATATATATATAAAAGCATTATTAAAAGCATGCTCAAGCAGCGTGAGCGAAAAAAAACCCCTAATAAAGCATATTGCATCAGATATCGTACAGCACGTACACATACACACGAGTCAGCAAATGATTGATTATCGTGATTATCGTGAGAAAAACAATAATATCTAACGTTACATGCAGGGGCGGTGCCAGCACTTTATGCTCGAGTGAGAAAAGACGCTGCGCTGACAGACGTTTCAGAGACACAAGAGAACGGTGTTTCTAACAGCACTTTGCTTTTCTGTTCTTAAACCGGTCTCCCCCATTGAAACTTAAAGGAAGTATGTCTCAAAATCATTTTGCTATTAGATAAGTTAACATCTTTGATCACGCGGGGTCCAGCTGCGCTTACCTGCAGTTGTGATGCAATGACGAACAGCTAATGTTATCTTTCCTCACTCGACTGTTTGGATTTCATGTTATTTCTCATGGTGATGATATCATAACTCAGATTATTAATTCATTTGTTCAAAAGTAATTCCGTTTAGTAAGATCCTTTTCAAGTAACGTTAATTCCAAACTTCGTGAGGCAGACGACAACATTATGTGATCAAATACAGACAACTTGTTAACAACACATCCACAGCGCCATCCAGTGCATTTAATTATAACTGCGAGTTAGTTCTTAGGATTTATCATGGACGGCCAGCAAAGCAACGTATTCAAAATTCGAATAGTATTTTAATTTTTCGAATAATAATTACATATCGAATATTCGAAAATTAGAATATTCGTGCACATACCTACTCTTAATACCAACACTAACGAGTGAAATCTAACAATTTATTAGCCAAAGGCAATGATAGACATTTAGTTGTTGTGCATGAAAATTTACTTTACATGCGAGTAATTTACTCTTATTTTAGAGGGTTGTATTACAAACCTCTAATTGGGCATCAGGATCATTGTCGATCATTGTCTTTTACGGTGTACAACAAAAATAGAAAGGGGTAGATAAACTACAGCAATGAGCTTTTAGAAAAGTATGTTTATTTCAGTACTGTTGTTAAGTGATCTTACAGTAGAAAGTTCAAATTCCAAAGACTATAATACTGATTATGAACTAGGTAGGCAATACAATATACTGTCAATTACAACAGTAATAAATAAATATATCCTCAGTACCCTTAGCCCAAATGCATTGCATTATTGACAATGAGTATATTTACAGAACTATAGCAGTTCCTTGGTTACCTGACAAAAGACAATCCCCTTAGGTTGCCACATGGTTCTGCAAAAACACTACATGTAGTACTTGGCTACAAATCAGTTTAACAGTAATGATTTTCTGGAGAACTTGTGCCACCACGATCATTCATGGTAATGATCATTTAAAGTTTTCAGGGTCATTTATGGTAATGATCGTTTGGTGCTACATCCTCTATTTTTATCTGGAGCTAAACACGCCTCTTTCAAGCTCTTTCTGCTTTGTGCTCGTTGATCTCTCTCAAGACGTAAAGCGCAACATTAAGGGCTGCAGATGTCACGGTTGTTTTAACAACATAGCAGAAACACTGTGAGATGGAATTAAAATAAATGCAGTTATTTTTATCTCTGACATTTAATTAAACCAGGTTTGTAGCAAGTTAACCCTTGGTGACTTTAGATGTTTTTTTTTGGCATTATTATTAGACATTAGGCATTTCATAATAAACCGTTATTATTTGGAGATGGCGAAGGAAGACAAAAAACTTTGAAATTGCTGTTTAACTTTGTTTTGTGTTCATAATGAGAGATTTGATTATAATAGATTTATGTACGTTGTTTGTTTTTAAGTTGTATTACTTTGAGTAAAATATAAAAGTGGTTTATTCTTTACTTGAGAGGTAAACCCTGCACTCCAGTATGTTATATTTTAGTCCCAGGGACTTATATGTGCCTTACATGTCTAAATGTAAACAATTTAAAGAGTTCACATTATGGTGGTTTGAGTTAATTAAATTCTACACTTAAACTTAGTGTAAAAATGTGTAAATAAGAAGTGTGTCATAGTATTGAGAATTGAATTAATGGTTTGGGAAATTGGGCCAAATAAATCAGTTACAGTGTGTTAGCAATCGAGAAACTGTTATTGTTCATTGTGTAGTGAATTATATTGTTCTCAAGAGATTGCAGGAACCAAGTTACCCTGAAAGTAATGGAGCTGAGCAGCCAATGATTTGGTTTTGTGCATTAATCGGTAAACGCGTCTGAACTTCCGTCAAAGGGATTGTTTTGTCAGTTTTTCATGAGTTTGTTTCACACGGGGACTGCTTCGGATGGAAACACTGTTAACACGTTTGAGGATTGTATTGCAGCTCGAGTTACTACGTCCTGCATCTCGCCACACAGAGCCAAGCCGAGCCCAGCTAAGCACGGTCAAGAGACTCACTCAAGCAGTGGGACGTTGTATTTATTTATGGCTTACTGAACACTAACCAATAATGCAGCCACTCATGCTCTTGCTATATTACTCCACTTATATTATACACTCCAGACGTAGCACCCAACAGACATGCTTTCCCATCTCTTTCGCTTTCAAAGTCACAGTTCTCCTGTTTCCTAGTCAAAGGTTCTGTTGAGTTAGCATTTAGTCTGTTCTTTAGTTCTTCCTCTGAAACACTGCTATTTAAAGTGATAGTTCATCTGACAATGACACTTCTGTTATTGTTTCTCACCTTCATATCATTCCAAACCTGTTGGACCCCCAGCAACGACAATCTTCTAAATATATCATGATTAAATTCGAGGGCTTGGAGCCAGAGGGGCGTAAGTGGCTTTTAACAAACTTTACAGGAGAGATAAAACATTTTTTTTTTTTACCACACTTCAATTACCTGTATCATTAACCTTAAACCACAAGCATTGCAACCACACGCATACTTACATGAATGAGTATTTAAGTAAAAAAAATGTATGGCATATTAACACAATGAATATTTTCTAAAACATTTTCAAATAAAAAAAAAGTCAAATGCGTCAGATACGCCTTTTTGTTTCTTTATTCAATACAGTTTGATCTCGGATAACTATTTTGACACCATTGAATAGAGCTCATCGAGACCTTTATTTTGATATATAGAACTCATATTCGCCCAAAATGCCACTTACGCCCCTCTGGCTTCAAGCCCTCGAAATGCAACGCACACGTTTTTACAATAATATTAAGCAGCACAACTATTACTATTAAATGTTTCTCGAGCATCAAATCAGCATATTAAAATGATTTCTGAGTAATGTAATAATGTTGCTGAAAATTCTGCTTTGCTGTGACCAGAATAAATGACCTGTTTAAATATATTCAAGTTGAAAAGTTATTTTAAAGTTATTTCTTTTCTAGAAATCACCTGACACCGCAGATAAGAATAGATGGTGTCAGATCATTAAACAACATTTGTTTGTGTGTGTGCATTGAATCTCAGGGCACCATGTTTGTATATTTTATGTAAAGGGTGTGTGTGTGTGTTTGCTTGAGTGTATAACTGCTGTCACCACCACTTCCTGACAGATCCGGTGTGAAGCCAGTTCTGGACATTTAAATTTGTCTTGGGGTGGCTGTGTTGACAGGAAAACACAGTGATCCGTTGATGTATTCTCATGGACGCATTGTTTAGGCATAAAAAGTGTCCAGTTGCAGAGAAAGTCCCTTCTTAAGACACCCTCAAGTCATATTTTTGGGGAAATGTTTTAGGGAAGTTGGCTGTTAATGTGCTTTAGTTGAGCAATTGAAATCGTGCTGTTTAGTGCTAACTGGCTCTGGTGTTTTTGTGTGTGTGGACAAATGAAGGCAGGCGCTAAAGAGAGACTGTAGGTGTGACTCTTCTGAACTGTAGACTCTTTGATAATCGGCCGTGGGCATGAGCGGACTGCTCTCGCTTTCTCCAGTTGGCTTGCCTGTTTTATCATAGAAAACAGGAAACAGGAAGGGAGCAGCCAGCTGCAGGTCAAAGGTCAGGCCAAAAGAGGAGGAAAGCTGACAAAAGCACAGTATCTAGGCAAGGCTTGGCCTACAGCAACAGCAAGGAGAGGCCGGCCAACCGAGAGATTGGGGAGAAGGAGCATGCAGTCATGAAAAAGCAATAATGAAGCGCACTGACATGTCTGCGCCTAAATTGGGAATCATGTTTTTTGTTGTTTGTTTTTTTTTAAATTGAGATGTCATGATTCTGAATGGACAGCTAAACAAAATAGCTTTTTGTGTAGCTGATTCTAAACATGACGTGCTCTCTCTGGCTCAGCGGCAGCACAAACACAGTTCTGAATGCTCGCTGTGATCGTACCTTTCAAAGGTTTACTAGACATCGCAGAGTTCATGTGGGTGATTGAATCGAGATCGCTATCTTTTAACAATTAATTGTGCAGCTCTAAAATGCACATACATTTGAATACATGATATTAGGGCTGTCTTCTAATAGTCGAGGATTCGATTCGGAGAGGTCTGATTCGACTATGAACGTTATAGTCGAATAGTACACGGCCAGTTCAACTTCGCAGCATCGTCAACTTCATCTTTATTAATAAACAATTAAAATGTCTCCTTGCTATATATTTGTTCTTTGTGACAGCTTTTTATTTTCGGCAGCGCCGCTGCTACCCTTAGGCTAAAGCGTTAAATTACAAGTTACAAGCCCACCACCGCATCAAAAACATGATTGCGTGATAAAAACATGAAAAATACTAGGCTACCTAAACGTAACCTAACTGTTTAGAAAAATAAAACACAGAACGAATAGCCTAATGTGCATACGTCCATCTCTTTTGTTTGAAATGGAAAAAATATAGCTGCTACTGACCTATCAAAAAAAAAAAAAGGTTCGACTATCAGTCGACTACGGCAAAATCTAACGAATCAGATTCGACTATGAAAATCCTTAGTCTGAAAACAGCCCTACATGATATATTGGTCTCATCTTTCTAATATGAACTAGCCTGTTCAAAGACATCATTAGGCATTAGAAATGTCATTCATTGTGATTGTTTGGGAGCATTTTATATATTGTTCTGAAGAGTGACACTCTGACTGAGTGCTGCTTACAAACACAATCCTCAGTACGACAGCTTTAGTGAGTGATTGAGTGGATCCTGCTGCATGAGCTTTGTCTTTCTCTGCATCTGTGCCCTAGTTAGTTTGAATCTGCTAACAAAATCCTCTCCTCTCACTCATGGTTTCAAAGATGCACGTTCGCAAACATTATGTGCTGGTCTTTTATGAGGCCTGCAGCCTCACCAAACAAATGGCATTGCTTAACTTCTCTTATATGTCCTCGTGGAGTGAGTAAGCGTGGCACAGCCGGCTTAACCAGAAGGAACATTGGCACACTTTTGCCACAAACAACAACTGTTCCCAAAGCCATAGATAAAGGAGTAAACCCTAGCCTGGCAAGCAAGACCTATCAAGATGTTAGGTCTGGGAACTCTCAATTCGCATATCTCAATCCGAGGGGCGGGATAAAAGGTTGTCTTTCAATATCCCTCTGCACGCCATAGGATAGCGCTAACCAACCAGAGCAACAAACGGCTGTGGATGAGTGAGTCCAATGCGTTTTCCCTCCAGCGGAGCAAGTTGATATATTAAACTTTTGCCGTATCCGGTCGTCAAAACTCCGAACACATCTTCCTTTTTTAAGAATGACTCAAGTGACGTTCTCTTAACTCCAAGTCATCCAGAGTCGCGGCCAAAGCCAAATCGAAAGACCGCTGTTCGCCAGCTGCATCTTGTTTTTTTACTAGCAGGGAAATCACCTATGGAAATCACGGCACAGAACCGTCACAACTATGCCATCATTGTTAAGCCCGCCCACCAACTCTATACACGATGTGATTGGCCAGACCAGAGTTTGGAAAGTCAATGGAGAGTTGCTAGACCACACTTTGCAGCAAAATAATTTTTGCTGCCGCTAGGGTGCATCTAGATTTCTAGGCTAAGTAAACCCAGGCTGTGAGGACAGTGGAATTTCAAAATGATGGCGTGAACTTTCATAGCACTTTATTTTAAGGTGACGTAGTTATGTTACTACACGTACTATATAGTACTATAGTAATAACAGTAAATTATGTATAATTACAAGTAACTAAACCAAACCCTAACTGTGACTCTATGATAAGTACATGAAGTTAATTAATAATACTCAGTTTTAAGGTTGTCACAATACCATAAATATGTCTTCCGATACTATACCAGCTGAAATATCATGATACCATGCTAGAAATCTACAAAATGAACCAAACATGAAAATGAACAAAATGAAAACGGACCAGATTTTCTTCAGAATACTTAATTAGAATTAAAAACTGGCTATTTTTACCAATCAAATGAAGTCAGTGTAAACTCATTAACATTATTATGATAAAGAAGAATGGAATACAAAGTCGCTATGTTGATAATTGGATTTACATTAGTCTAAATCGGCTTTGCAAAGATGTTTCCAGAAACGAACTGTTTCAACTGTTCCAGAAGTAATCAAATGAGCAACAGAAAAATGTGAGAATACATTCTTAAATAACCATATTATGATGTTGATTAAGTGATGCTTGAGCTGCTTTTTTATTTATAATTTCAGCTCCTTTTTCTTGATAAACTGCAGTGCGAACAACGACGTGCAATTGACCCTTCGCTGAAGCCCCGCCCTCCCTTAGTTACTGTTGCTACGCCTGTCAAGCTTTCGCGGCTGGCACATCTATTACAGTGTGTCTGCACCGGTGTCAGACATTCCCAATGAGATAATTAGTCATTTTCGGCGAAAAAGTGAAATATCTGAGAGAGCGAGACAAAAGGCACTACAGTATGCATTCGAGGGATATATTCATCGACATAATATGCTACCGATTAGAGAATAATTTCTTAAATTGAAGCTAAAGCCTAACGTTATTGTCCCAGTGCAAGCAGCAACCGCCTCATATGCTGACCATTCAAATGGGAAACACACAAATTGAGGAACAGCTATGTTCATGCACAGCAGGGTATGTGAAAATCCTAATAATTATAAATCAAACAGTTTATCCATAAATCTTGTGGAACAAAACTAATACCGAGAGAAGCGCGATCAGATTGGGTTAAAGTAACTTAGTCAGTGGTAACGTTAGTAGGACGTCGATTAACAAAATGCTGAAATATATTTTAAAGTATGTCAGTGAGCCTTTGTCTTGTCTTTAATCTTATTTTACGTTATATCATTATGACCAAAGAACCGTCAATATTTCCAATCAATAACGTTAGGTGTTTGTTTATCATGTCGACATTTACTGGTAGTGGGTCTCCCACACTGCTTGATCACGCCCATCATTTCTCCCCTTGGCTTTTAGACTTTCTGGAAGGAAAACAATTCCTCTCCCGCGTCCAAACTTTTAGGATACCGGTATCAGATTTGCACAATCCATACGCACAATGCTTCAGCATGTTTCCCTCGCTCGAAAGCTTTTTTTTTTTTTTTGCATTTCAATGAACATACACCTTGCTTGAAAGCTTGCCAGACCTCCCGCGCATAGTTACGGTTGCTAAGACACGATTGGCCAGTGGCGTGGCTTAGCGAAGGGTCAATTGCAGCTTTATCTCATTCAAGCATTGGGAAACACTCAATAAGGCACTTATTATACACCATGTTTACTACACAAGGCACAGCAGAAAGGCAAGGGCACTCAAAAAAGTGTTTTTGTCTTTTGTAATTTTTTTATTATTATTTTTTGCAGGCATGCGTGTTCAAATTAATGTTTTAAAGAACACCTACTACATGTACAACATTTTCAGTACTACTGTTTTGATGATGCTACCGTTTAAAAAATTACAATGGCAATGCTGGTATTTAGAAGTTTTAGTAGTACCGTATACCATGCAACCCTTCTCAGTAGTAAGTGATTGTACGCTACCTTAAAATAAAGTGTAACCACTTCTTTTAGTTTACCGTGAAGCAAAAATGCATGCATAGGCTAGTGTTTGTATGTACAATTCATTTATTTGTTTTATTTTTATTCATAATAATGGTTATCAAAAAAACATTCCTTGCACACACGAATTTTTCTCTTTTGCTTACTGTCATTGTTTTGTAGTTTACACTCTTGCAGTTTTGTAACACCCCTTTTCTCTCACTCTGTCTTGCTCTCTTTTTTCTTATTCTCGTAGTTTTTGGAGGCAGCTGCGGCACTGCCACACTCAGACTCTCTCTTGTGCATGTCAATTCCCTAGGCTGGAGAGCTTGTACAATCCCCCACTGTGCTGCCCTGTAAATCATGGCTTTCTTTCCACTTCCTCCCCCTGCCGTGTAGCGCGACCCTCCCTGCTCTCGCCTGCCTGCCTTGGGCTTATGTGCCCAGAGACGGTGGAATCAGAAAAATGCAGCAGGCATTCAGAGCGTCCACCTCAGTCCCTGATACTCCCTCACTATGCCTTCTGGCCACAGAAATACCCAATCACCAGGCCAGACTCCAGAATCTGCTGACATCTACATGTTTCTGTGCTGATTTGGGAAAACGACCACTATTATTGCTGTTGATAAGATCAAGATATTTTGTTTGTTTTTAGATGATCAATTATCAAACCTTTCAGTGAAAGTATCTGTTTTCTTTCCTCTTTTTCAGACGGAACCTGACGAAATTGTCGCTGATTTTCAGTCACATGCTCGCAGAGCTCAAAGCCATCTTTCCCCACGGCCTGTTTCAAGGGGATAACTTTAGAATCACCAAAGCGGATGCCGCAGAGTTCTGGAGAAGATCCTTCGGGGACAAGTAAGAATGCTTAATGTGCTCTTTGTTCTCGTAACATATTAACACGCCGTGTTCCATGAAAAAACAAAGGAAGATGGACTTTGACAATCTTTAGGAAAGCAAAACAGTTAGTGATTCTGGTAACATAACCAAACCATTTCTTTGAATTTCAGGACCATTGTGCCTTGGAAAGTGTTCCGGCAGGCCCTGCATGAGTTTCACCCCATCAGCTCGGGCCTGGAGGCCATGGCGCTTAAATCTACCATTGACCTCACCTGCAATGACTACATCTCCGTCTTTGAGTTTGACATCTTCACCAGGCTTTTCCAGGTGCGCCTTTCAATCACTTCATCACTTCCTCCAAGCACAAACTAGCTCCATTGTGCCTGAGCTCTGTGTAGAGGAAGGTCTGACAATGACTATTGTTGTGGCTGTGGGTATGGAGGCGTTGTTTAAGTGTGCGTGTCAGTGCTGAAGCTTCAGTTCTCATGGCTGAAAGCCAGCCTGAATGGAGGCCTCTTATCGCCTTTTGTAGCTCAAACAGGCTTGTCTGCACTCATCCGAGCACACGATTTCCTGAGAGTAGGGGCGAAAGACGATTTGAAAGTGCCTCGGCTCGGCTTTAGAAGAGAGATCTGTTTGACCTATTTTAATGACAACTTCTGCTAACCTCTGTGTGTGTGTTTTTTTTTTTTTTTTTTTTTTTTTGCTCTAATTATATACCCAATGAGAGCAACAATGCAGAACAGAGATGTTTGAGGTTTTCTGTTCTTTTACTTGATTTGATACTTTTTATACTGGCACCACATAATTAGTGGTGCTTGCTTTGGGCTAAATCGCGATTACTATTTCTCATACTTGGGGTTGGGGTTTGTTTAAATATTTAACTATAAGGGTTAGCGGATGATACGCAAGATTGACATCTATGTATAAACTACCATTCAATAGTCTGGGGTCTGTAAGATTTTTAAAATGTTCTATTTTAGAACAAAATAGTTTGAGTGAAACACAGTAAAAACAGCAATATTGCTGTTTTCTTTTTAAATATGTATTTAAAATGTGATTTATTCCTGCGATGGAAAAGCTGAGGTTTCAGCAACCATTAGTCTTCAGTGTCACATGATCCTTCATAAATCATTCTAAAATGCTTATTTGAAAAAAAAAAAGTTATCATCGTTAAAAATAGGGTTTTTTTCAGCATTCTAAGAACAGACTTTATATTTGAATTATTTTATAACATAAAATTATATAAATTAGTGCATCTTTGCTAAATAAAAGGATTCATTTCTTTTAAAAAAAATATTCGAACTGACCCCATGCTTTGAATGTTAGTGTCCCGAAACAAATGCATTGCAATGCCCTGGCACCATCCGCAGCATCCTGATGAATTTTCCTCCGTCTTCACATTGTCTTCAGAAAATGTAAAAATCTTGTCATGTTGATTTTTCCATGGAACAGTTGACTATTGTGATTATAATAGGAATCTATAATATAGCAGCTGTTGAATGCATCATCTGACGGCTGCTTGGCAGCACAGTGATGTCGGTGTAATGAGCTCATTATTCAGAGTGCTCCAGCACAGATATCACAGCGGTCCAGGGCTTTCTCTCTCTCCTCAACAGGCCATAATCACATCTATCCTTTAATCAGCCTCCCTTACTTCACTTCAGAGCTAAATTGAGGAAAAAGGGGGGTCAAGATAATTTTTTTTATGGCTGATGCAGCCATACTCGAATATGGCCTTTTTGAAGCATTCACCAACCAAGCTAACATTGACAGCACATCATAATTCAAGTCAGTATGTTGGTCTGTTAGAGAGCTTTAAACGGCTGTGGCATGGCTGGTCCTTTGCCCGTTTCATTTGCAGAGTACTGCGCTTGTGCTGCACCGTACCTCTGCTTCATTCAACCAGCCCAGCAGCCAGAAATAGACTGGCTGTTTACAGAGAGCCCGCAAAGCTCTTTGACGAAGCTCCACGTTGCAAGGTCTGCACTTCTCATCAGCATCTGAATGAACCCACCCTGCTGGACAGCCAGTCACAGGCATTTTTTATTCCCTCAATTCGACAAGCCTTTTGACTCTGAGGCCCTGTTTACACCTGATATTTAGATGCGTTTTAGTCATTTGGATCACAAGTGAATGATGCTAAATACAGGTGTAAACTGGGTCTAAAACATTTTTAGCTTGTCCACTTTCAACTTCTTTCAGAGGTAGTTGAAAACTAATTTGACTGGATTGCTTTCGTAGTGTTAATTGTAATGTGGTCGAATGTGTTCAAAAAGCCGCAAAAGACCCCCTAATCTCCGCCTAATGACCTAAGGTGTAAACATTATGGGAAGCATGCTTGCCAGGCGAGATTTTAACTGCTGCCTACCATGCACTTGCAGCTGTCAGAGCAGAAACGAAAGCTCCGTATGTTTTTTTCCGCCGTCTCCGTGCACGTTCATATGTAAATTGCGTGAGCTTAATTTGTCCATTAGATCAAAAGATCTGAAAAAACACATACATTTACTGGCTCATAGACCCTCTCCTAAAAGGAATCAGGATAGAAGTGGTTGAAAGTGGACAAAAGAGACGAAAATGAAACTAGGGATGTGCACGAATATTCGAATATTCGATATGTAATTATTATTCGAAAAATTAAATACTATTCGAATTTTGAATACGTTGCTTTGCTGGCTGTAATTGCAGTGATATATTCTAAGAACTAACTCGCAGTTACAATTAAATGCACTGGATGGCGCTGTGGAGTGTGTTACCAAGTTGTCTGTATTTGATCACATAATGTTGTCGTCTGCCTCGCGAAGTTTGGAATTAACGTTACTTGAAAAGGCTCTTACTAAACGGAATTACTTTTGATCAAATTAATTAATTAATCTGAGTTATGATATCATCACCATGAGAAATCACATGAAATCCAAACAGTCGAGTGAGGAAAGACAGCTGTTCATCATTGCATCACAACTGCAGGTAAGCGCAGCTGGACCCCGCGTGATCAAAGATGTTAACTTATCTAATAGCAAAATGATTTTGAGACACTTATTTTAAGTTTCGTTAAGGGAGACCGGTTTAAGAACAGAAAATGCAAAGTGCTGTTAGAAACACCGTTCTCTTTGTGTCTCTGAAACGTCTGTCAGCGCGGCGTCTTTCTCACTCGAGCATAAAGTGCTGGCACCGCCCCTGCATGTAACATTAGATATTATTGTTTTTCTCAACATAAACGTGAAACAATATAAAGACGATAATCAATCATTTGCTGACTCTGTGTAATGTGTACGTTCTGTATCGATATCTGACGCAATCTGCTTTATTAGGGTTTTTTTTTCACTCGCGCTGCTTGAGCATGCTTTTAATAATGCTTTTTATATATATATATATATATATATATATATATATATATATATATTAGGGCTGTCAAAAGATTAATCACGATTAATCGCATCCAAAATAAAAGTTTGTGTTTACATAATATATTTGGATGCATTGTGTATAATTATTTTGTATATATATAAATACAGACACATGCATGTATATTTAAGAAAAAATATTATTTATATGTAAAATATATATATTTATATATAATATAAATTACATATAAATCTATAAACAGTATATAAATGAAAATATGTCTTAAATATATACAAGCATGTGTGTGTATTTATATATATAAAATAATTATACACAATGCACCCACATATATTATGTAAACAAAAACTTTTATTTTGGATGTCGATTAATCGCGATTAATCTTTTGACAGCTCTAAATATATATATATAAATATATATATATTGTGTTCACACATAGGCCTACTGTTTAATGTTTTCAACTAAAAGAAAACTTTAATTACTATTGTAAGCTTGTTGTGTATTGCCTAATTGTAAGCTTGTCCAGAAATGGTGACAAAAACGTATACATTTAAAAAAAAAAAACGTCTTTTTCCTTAAACATAATTTAAATAAACAAATATTTGAATATTCGATTTTTATGAGCCCGAATATTCAAATGCAATATTTTTTAAAAATGCCCATTCCTATTTGAAACACCGGATGTAAACTGGTATCCATCTCCCTTTCTATTTATGATTTGATTGACCAAAACCAATCCTAATTCCAGGTGTAAACGGGGCCTGAGTGGACCTTTATGAGACTAATACCTCAGTATGAAAACCGGTTTTGTTTAATGTGTTTGCTCAGCGTACACAAGCATGATTAGGCATCTCGGTTTATGGTTGTAAATACTGAAGATCTTTAATAATGAGAATGTCATCTGAGAGGGGGAACGTTGTTTGCTCCCTATGTAGATTGGTTGACCCTTATTTGCTCTGCATATACTTGTTTGACATTAATGTCTTGAGGTGTTTTAGGTGATAAAAATGTGTGAATGCAGCCCGCTCTGACGTGTCTTACACTACATAACATGTTCTCAACAAACAAACATAGTGGATCATGGTCTTTTAGTCTTTCTGTTAATTTTTAGCTTTAAGCTGCTGTAGGTAACTTTTGTAAAAAAAAAAAAAAAGTCATTATGTCCTGACAGTAGAATATGAGACAGATGATCTGTGAAAAAATCAAGCTCCTCTGGCTCCTCCCAGCGGTTCCATTACTGCAGCTATGTTAGTTTCAAATGATATAACTTCTTTAGACACATCAGCGAATAGCGCAGCACATGACTTTTTACTATCTAATGATTTTGATTATGTAGATCACAGAGATTCTGCAGTTACAGAATATTTTTCAAGTACTGCAGCACTCACGGTCTCAGTTAAAATTGGTTTAAATTCCAAAAAGACAAAATACATGATCTTTAGTCGTGGTCGCTCTAAGGTAACTTATAAGTCAAATTACAACTTCAAATCTACATTTTAGAAAAGATGTTATTTCATATAATTACTTGGTTATATGGATGAAAGATTAGCATTTGATGTTCATATTTATAGGTTGTTGAAGAAGCTCAGGACAAAAATGAGGTTTCTTCTATCGTTTAAAAAAATGTTTTCCATATGAGGCCCGAAAAGAAAATGGTAGATAGTGCATTCTCTATCTATTATTGATTATGGTGATCTTTAATTTTTTGCATGCTGCAGCTACAGCTCTACTTAGACAAATAGACTGTGTATCACACTGCTTTACACTTTGTTTCTTGTGCAGAGTCACGGACGCATCATTGTATTTTATATGATTCTTTAGCTTGGTCATCTTTACATCAAAGGAGAAAGCCTTGTATTTAAAGAAAATGTATTAATTTATTGCAAAAGCTCTTCTAGGTAGATTACCTCTTCTATATAAAATCTTTTAATTTATTACACGAATAGTTACCACACTAGGTCAGGCTCTCATATTTGGCTAAAAATCCCAAGGCTATTGTCAGAATCTGGTAAATTTATGTTCCCTGGGCGTAGAAAGAATTGCTAAATGTACTTAATTTAGATGACCTTCCAACCTTGAACATTTTTAAATGTCTCTTGCACAATATTTGAAAGGATACTTATTTTTCTTGATTCGCTTCTATCTATTTTGTTCCTAAATGTGTCAAATTTTGTATTGTTATTTTGTTATGTTCGTTTGTGAAACTTTGTGCTGCCGTCTTGACCAGGTAATATCACAATGTGATTCTCCTGGTTACAATAAAGGAAATAAATAAAATAAAATGCCATTTGCAGAAACATGCCGCTCCCTGTCAGAAACAACCAATCAGAGCCAGGAGATATGTCTTATTTCAGTGTCACTCACGCTTGTGTATGTGCTGATCACACCCCTTTCTTGCACAGCATGCACCGTCATTCAAACCAAACTCAAGTTTGCGGATGTGCCGCAGTTGTGCTAAGAAACAACCTAAACTGCCAATTGAGTGGCACCAGCTTATAAAACAAAGACGGGTAACAGGGAAAAAGACCGATGACAATAATCAAGTGAAAAAGTAAAGAATTAGATAGAGCCCATTGACTCTATGTCAACTCTAGCCACGTTACATGTAGATAAAATGTCACGCACTGTGCAATGCAACAACTGAAACGCTAATTCACTGGCTTGTCATGTTGCTGAAATATTGTTGTGGCGAGCAAGACGAGGCCGAGGGATGTAAGAGTGGCGCGATGCCAGTGGTGTGAATGATAATGAACGACACCTGTGAGACCATAGACTGTAAAAGTGTGAAATGCACCGGTCTCGCATCTGTTTATCAACAGAAACCAAAATGGGGTGTCCGTCGACTTAATCCATACTGCATCACACATTTCAAGTGTAGATGACAGTCTGTCTGTGTCCTAAACTTTCAATTAGAGCTCGTGTTTCTTAGTTGAGCTGATTAAAATTACTTTTAAAGAGAAAATGAACACGGGTCCCATTTTAATAGATCTGAGAGTGAGTTTTTACTCTGACATCTTTTTGACTGGGAAATTTGCATGCGTAAGCCATGGACATGCAGTCAATCGGTTTCAGCACACTCGATTTAAAAAAAAAAAAAAGGAACGTCTATTTTCTCAGAAGTGTTTGTTAGTCAGAGGAAGTCCTTTTAAAATTTGTTTCTAAGAACTAATACTGTCTCACTGAACTAAAATAGTGTTACCTGCCCTCTTGATGGAATATATATATTGACCATTTGACTCTATTGATAATCTGTGACTGATTGCAAAAGTCCTGTGGATGAGCTTATGCAAAGGAAGGAAGACTGATGTGTGTTTTAAATTAGTCACTGCACATTTTTATCTTAGTTGTGAGGTGTGGCTTCTCATCAGCATCTAATTTAACTGACATTAAGTGATGTTTATATATAGTGATCCGAGTTCATTTAGTTTTCTGGTGTCATTGGCATACAAAGTGACTCACCACACCATCCCAAAAAATCCTCTCTGACTCAGACTTCTGGTCATCTCTTAAATGGATATTTAGAGGTAATCTCAAACAAACTATAAGACTATAAGTATGAAATATAAGAGTATATTTGCTGTCAGTTATTTACAAAAAAACTAAAAGTGTAAGGAGAAAAAACTAACTGTGTATTTTCTCTTTATTTTTTTTATGTAGCCATGGTCATCACTGCTAAGAAACTGGAACAGCCTGGCTGTGACTCATCCGGGGTACATGGCCTTTCTTACCTATGATGAAGTTAAAGCTCGTCTGCAAAAATTCATCCACAAGCCCGGCAGGTAATGCACACACCGTCCGCACCCCTCATCCATGCACACGTCACTGTTAAAGTGGTAGTTCACACAAAAATAAAAAAGCAATCTAGTCATTTCGATAACAAACGAAGGTCTTACGGGGTTGATACAGCATGGGGGTGAGTAATTACTGACTTAATTTTCATTTTTGGGTGAACTAACCCTTTAAGTGTTTTTCATTCAAACGCGCTCGTGGCGTCAGCAGTCACAGCAGCATTATCTGCGACTCTTACACAAACAGTGACAGGAGTTACATGCACCGTTAGTCGCTTGAATCCCCCCTCTCAGTGGACCGAAGGACAGCGTGGTACCTCCCATCAATAGATGTATTGTAAAACTACCATGATGTCACAAGCACTCTCATTGCAAAGAAAAAGCAATCATACGACCAACACTAATGCACTGAGACCAGTTTCTCAACGATGACTTGATCTGACACTGTTAGATTGTCCTGTTTCTTTTAACTCATGTCATTATTGTCTGTTTGTAACGTCACGTTTTGCCCTTGGTTACAGCTATATCTTCAGGCTGAGCTGTACGGCGGCTCGGCCAGTGGGCTATTGGTTATGTCACGGCTGATGGGAACATCTTCGCAGACCATTCCTCATAACAAACCCCTCTTCCAGGCACTCATCGATGGCTTTAGGGAAGGATTGTAAGTCAAAACACCGGCTCAGTTTAAAACTCAGCATAATCATCATCCATTCGTACATTTAGATGCCTAATCAGGGTTTCCATGACTGCGACCATTTTTTGAGAATGTGCGAGTTAATTTTATGTGGTCCGCATATGTGCGAGTGGACGCTCGCGCAACAGAACGCCGGTGTATCAGCTGCTGCAGTCTCGTCAAAATGAGCGAGTAGGCTACATCATGAATCCATTTTCCAAACTGTGTTTTTGACTTATCCTGAATCATCGACGGTATCGCCTATAATAAGTGTTTATATTCGGACTGTTTTATCCTGGGGTTGACTCTGGATGCGAGTTGCCCAGTGCCTGCGTGACTCGCCATAGACATTAATGGAGAGAAGTAGCTCCGGCTAAAGTGTTCTTCCGCAAGACACGTGCAGTTTATTTATTGACGAACGTAGACGTCACGCGCATTGCACACTGATAGTGGAACGTGCCAATTACGAAATTCACAAATTAAGGCATATAAAAATGAAAATGTCTCACGAAACAGCGGTGCCCCTTCCTACCGTCTTTTCAGCGGTTAGATTAGAGTAATCGCTCAACTGAGGAAAAGGAAATTATTATAAAATGCGAGAGATGATGCGGAGTAGAGAGATAAAAGTATACAACTATAAACTTTAGATAGATGACAAGTCAGATAGACAGATAGTATAGATAGATCTGATCTTGAAAGATAGATAGATAGCATACATTTGAATAGATTAGATAGATTTTTAGATAGATAGAGAGATGATAGCTAGATAGAAAGATAGATAGATAGACACAGATAGATAAGACAGACAGACAGATAGATAGATGGATGGATGGATAGATGGATGGATAGAATATGATTCAAATGTAAATAGATTGTATATAATTAAAATGTAAAATGCTTAAAATTACAGATTAAAATTACAGTCCAAAATCCATGAAAATCCTGAAATTTGGCAATGATAATTAATATATTACAGGTGTTTATGCTGCAACCCAGAAGGCCTTTGCTAGCTTTGGTCCAAATAAAACCACTATTCATCAGCATGCATTGATTAATCCCATGGCATGTAGCCTAAAAAAAAAAGGTGCAACCAAATCAGTATGCCTGGTGCGACCAACTGAGAAAGTTGGTAGCACCAGTGCAACCAGTGGAAAAGTTAGTCTGGAGCCCTGCTAATGAAGCATTAAATGACACATTCTACCTCTCAGATCTTGAGTTTATCTTACAGACTGTTTATTCCTATTTAGCTACCTTTTCCCAGATGGCCGCACTCAGAACCCTGACCTTACAGGGCTGTGTGAGCCCTCGCCTCAAGACCATATCAAAGTCACACAGGTCTGTTTTTGTTTTCATTCTATCAGTCAGACACCTAAATCTTGAATCTTGATTCATTTGGATAATACCCATCATTCTTCCCTCTACAGGAGCAATATGAACTCTACTGTGAGATGGGCTCAACCTTCCAGCTGTGTAAGATCTGTGCTGAGAATGACAAGGATGTGAAGATCGAGCCTTGTGGCCACCTCATGTGCACTTCCTGCCTCACAGCCTGGCAGGTAAAGCTGAAGACCCTACAGCCATCCATCTGTTTAAACACGTGCATATTTTCTTCATTCTCGGTTCTTTTCTCTCATAGGAATCAGAAGGGACAGGGTTGCCCGTTCTGTCGCTGTGAAATTAAGGGCACCGAGCCCATCGTTGTTGACCCCTTTGATCCCAAGGACCCCAACAGCGGAGGCTCCTACGGAGGCTGCAGGGGCATGTTTGGAGCCGAGGGAGCCCCTTCGCCCAGCTATGACGATGACGATGATGATCGTTTGGAGGATTCTCCTTTTATGATTAGCAAGCTGGTCGGTTCTAAAGTGAGAGTAACTTTTTCTTAATGATATTATGGACTATTTAGCTTTGCTAAACCTGCAAAAAGATGTCACCTTCTACACCTTAACCTGTTTTACAGTGAATAGAATTGATTTAGCTGTCACCTGCCTTAGTAAATATTTATTTTTTAATGTGTTTGTATTTTGAATTTGAATATAGGAATTCCCACAAATCCAAACCAAATAACTTTTCCTGCAAACAGTTCACTATTCCTCAGGCACAGATCGCTGTAACGGCTTTGAAATGACGGCTGGAGAATCTAGCGTCAGTAATCCGTATAGATGTATGCTGAATGCTGAATGCTTTGGCATGTTTCAGGTGGAGAGGCCGCCCTCACCGCTGTCAGTCGCCCCTCAGGCCGTCGTTCCCCCAGTACCTCCTCGGCTGGATCTGTTTCCTCTCAGACCCACCAACCCTCCCGGGGCCTCTAGTCCAGGGGCCACATCTAAGGTAAATGCACTGCACGGAATGTTTTCGCCCTCAGGTTTTTTTATACCCTCAGTTTGGATTGTATTAAGCATTTCTTGTTTAAACACTTCATTTATCATTCACAATCCAGGCCCCATCCCATCACAAGGACAAGCCATTACCGCTGCCCCCGGCTCTAAGGGACCTGCCGCCACCTCCCCCCCAGACCGACCTCACCCTACCGGCTCTGACAACCGGCTCCCAAGACGTCCTCTCCCCAGTACACCAGGAGAACCTCCCCGCGACAAACTGCCTCCTGCCCCCCTAAGCCTGCAACATGCCGGACTGGAACTCCCGGCCTCGTACCCAAAGCCCCATCACAGCCACCAGCAAGCGGAGAGTCTCGCGGATCTCGAGAACTCTCTAACAGACACTCTCTGCCTCTCCAACTTCCTTCCACGCTCGAACGCAAGAACAGAAGGCCCGCGAAACAATGGTCCCCCTAGTCTTGACCACCAGCTGGTGAGGACACGCATCCCATATTTACACCATGACTTAAGCCCAATTCGATTTTTTTTTATTTATTTATATCTAACCTTCATGTGCTCAATGTGCAGAGTTTCTGTATCATCCATTTCTGGGTCGGAGTACGACAACCCGAAAGTAAAGCCATCTGCTTCAGCAAATGCCATCTATTCCTTGGCAATCAGGTAGGTGCCACTAACCCAAATTATCCCCGAGCTATTCAAGTCACCTAGTGAAATGTTCTGTATTTTTTTCATACTGCAGTATATATCTAGCCTGGATCAGCCAGCCCGAACTCCTCCCACAACATTTTTTGGACGGGGAGTTCGGTCTTGAACTTCGAATCCATTGCGGAGTAATTATGATCAGGCAAACAATGTTCGCGCCAATCAAATTGCCAGGGCGGGCTTTATACGATGATGGACAGATTGATCTGCAAGTAATTACACGTTCCGCTGTCGCGTCTGTTGTGAAATAAATCGACAGCGCATTAATTTTAATAGACAAACAGAGAACTGCAATCAAGGCATTTGTCGATCAGAAAGATATTTTGCTCCTTCCCACATGATTCGGTAAAAGTGTAACTTATCAGCTGGCTCCGATGGTCACTGAAGAAGATGGGACGTAATGAAAAGCCTGTGGTCGTTGTGGTTTCTGCTTTGGTCGCACTCATTGAGAAGTAAGTAAAAGAAGCAACACTCGTTATTTAACTTCTAAAATAAGTAAGTTCTGTAGTTGAAAACTGCGCTATGCAAAGGAGTTGACTTACTGCGTTGCTTTGATTGGTTGTAGGTCTACCGACTATCCAATTGAGTGCAGAGTTGTTGTTTTTTCCTGGTTCGGTTATGACACGCCTCATAATCAAAGCTAGACGGAGGGTTTCAGACTCATATTCTCATTAGAATATGAGTATGACGAAGTCAGGCTAGTATATATCGCAGACAAAACCCAAATCTTGCTCTGCCCATTTGTTCCTGTAGCAATAAGAATTTCTTGCACTTAAACCTGTTAGAATAAGCGAGCAGTTACATGTGTGTTGACACTTCATCCTGCGCTGACAGGCCTCTTCCAGCAGTTAAATCGCAGACAGGGGAGGACGCCTCTGAGAACGATGAGGAGTCGGAGTACATGACTCCATCTTCTCGACCAGTGCTGCCCTCTACTGGAGGGGAGGCTGTGCCCAGACCACCGCCTCCACTTTCTCTCAGTCCCAGGTAAAGTTCATTCACCACCCCATTGAGGTGCAGAGCACCAAAAGAGAGGCTCTGAATAGACTCTCAAGCACTTTTACAAATTTCTGTCAGTGTACTAAAACTCAGCGTTTACTTCTCTAGAAGTTTGCTCAATGATTTGGAGTCAGAAAGCCCACAGATGTATGAAGCCATGTACAATATCCAAGCCCAGGCCCTCACCAGCTCTGGACCACAACAGGCCAGAGACTCAGGTACTGTGGCGTGTGAAGATCTTCATCTTCATACACTCTGCCAGTATATTCTGCCATGTGAAATATTGTGTGTCCGTCTTTGTTCAGATTACTCTGAATTGCCTCCTTTGACCTGCTCTAATGGCTTGAGGGAAAATGTTGGTGCATGTGGTGAGAAGGAGGAGGAGGAGGAGGAAGAGGAGAACAGCTATGACTACCCTATGCCCCATCTACCCGCCAACCTAGCCCGACGGACACTTTCAGATGGTAACCCCACATCCTCAGCCTTCAGTCGTCTTTCCTTAGACAGCGAGCTTGGTGCAACCGCAAGTAAGTCACGCCCAGTGTTTTTTATTTAATTATGTGTGTGTTCTTGTATATATGGTTTATAGGGACACAAATGTGTATAATGACGTGGGTAATACTACATAAACATGATTTATGAGGAAATGTCCTATGTCTTCATGAACCAAATGGCTTAAAAAACAAACTGATTACTAAACAGTGATTCATTTGAAATTCAAAAAATGTTTTCTGTGATGGTTAGGTGACAGATTTTATACTGTACAAAGTGTATATTACACTTATGGAGATTCTCCATAAACGACATATATTTTAATATCTTTATATTTAACATCACATTTGAATGCACTAGTAATCCGTTAAAGGGAGTCTTGAGGATTCATGGTTGTCGTTGGTAAGTGTCATCAGTCAACTATGTCCAGTCTTTTGGTTTATATTGTAAAGTTTAAATATATTTACATTTTACACCTGTATTTATTTTAGATTTCAGACCCAAGAGAGGGTCGTGGTTTGCTTAATTTAGAACAACAACTGCAATGTGACCATTATCTCAGACTTTCAGTGTGTAAATATAGAGACAATTTTTGTTGTAAATTGTCTTTGGCAGTCATGGACTCCTCTGAAGCCCCCGAGCGGCCTCCCAAGCCACTCCCCCGTCGCATCAACTCGGATCGCAGGCCCAGCCCGGTTCCCCGGGAGTGAGTCCTGGGCCCAGCCAGCAGATCAGCAGTGAGATCGAGCACCTCTTGAGCCAGGGCTACTCCCATCAGGACATCCAAAAAGCCCTTATGATTGCACAGAACAATATTGAGATGGCCAAGAACATCCTGAGGGAGTTTGTGTCCATCCCTTCTAGTGCACATATCTTAACATAGCGAAACTTCTCTGACCACCCAGTCTCGGGCCCGGCCACACTCATCTGCGTTCATCTCGGACTCCAGAAGAGACGAGCGCGTGGACTGGCGCTCTAGCTCTTGTGACCACGAGAGCCCCTTCTCTGAAACACTTCTCGAAATCGCCGTCCTACTTTGCGCGGGCGGAAGAGCGAGGGTTCTTTGCGACCGCTTCTTTAGCCTGACGGCAACACGTGTCCTCTGAGGACAAAAAAAAGACAAAAACATGTATGTGTTTATATATGATTTAATATATAAATCAGAATATTGAGTATAGTTAATATATACACATGTATGTTGGAGAGGGTCAGGGTTAGCTGTAGAGATCAGGGCGTATGAAGTATTAGGCCTCGGAGTTCGGATAGCTAAAGGGAGTAAAACAGTGGACCGGTGTGGAAAAATGGCCTTTACTTGTGTTGCTTCGGTACATTTTACTTTTGAGTGTGTAATTTTCATTTTCCGTCTGTCTAGTAGCATGCCGTACGTGTCGGTCTCAACAGCGCAGCCGCCCGTTTCAGAGAGACCGGTCAGCCCAAAGCAACCCGTTCTCCGCCTGACCTTGACCTCCAGGGTACTGTGTGAACAATTTTTTATTTCATTGTTTTTTAAGCGCATGGTGGCGGCTGGCATCGGAAATGGGCTCTCTCGTCAGCCTTGATACATCTGTGTAGCATTACTGTAACTGTACTGTACCATGAATTACACTTCCCAAATGTTCAAGGACAGCCAGTCCTTCAGATTCCCAGTAGGAAGTAACACGCATCGGATGTCAGGGGATATGTAACCAAATTGCTCTAATCTGAATGTGTCATTAATATGGTGGTCTCCGACAGACTTTTGTGAAGTAGTGTGTTTACTAAAGATAGTGTTCTCTAACAGATTAATGGGCGACAGGTTGGACACAGTGAAACTGCTTAGTAATGAAACATTTAAAAAAAAAGAAGTATTTGCTTATAAAGGTCCAAGGCCTGGCCAAGTTTCTGTATTCGGTGGGGACTAAAATCACTCTTGGGGAGGTTCGGACTTGTGTGTGAAGCTGTTCATCTTAGAAACCATTTCACTTGATCACCTTAATATATTGTTATTATTAATGTTGTTATTATTATTATTATTATTTGATTTATTGTTATTAATACAGAAGTGCTTTACTGCTGCTATTATTGTTAGTGCTAAACAATTAAGCCTTAAATGTACATTTGTGAATACTGTGTTTAACCCATTTTAAAGTGACAGTATCGGTCGTGTGTAATTTGGTAATGTAGCATACTTGAAATCAGAAGCAACTTGCGCAGGTGTGAGCCTTGCTATTTTTTATTTTTTTTCCACTCTGTATGTGCGTGTGTTTGTGTGCACATGGGACGTCTGTTTTCATCCAGGTACGTGTTGCGTTTTGCTTGAAATACATGCGTTTTCGTTTATCGAAATGATGAAATGTGTCTCGGGCTCATCGCAGAAGGCCTTATTTATATTTTCCTTGTCCTACAAGGCTGTGGTGTTTACCCTGTCAGCGATCTTACCGTGGCAGCCCTGTTCAAGCCATGATCGCAGTGCCCATAGTCCGCCTGCTGTTCGGGAGAAGGTTCTTCCCAATCTCCCCTTTGTACTCAGGAATATAGTATATTTCAACAAAATCTACATTAGTGACTCTGTACTTTAAACCCGTCTTTAAGTCTCGTAATCAGGGTCAAAACAATTCTAGGCTATAAAGTCACTCTCAATGACATCAGCATCATTTTCTTACCCTCATGGTTTTCCAAACCAGTTGTTTTTTTTGTTTTTATATTTTTCCTCTGTGGCTTGTTTCAGTCCATACAATAAAAGTCAGTGTGGTCTAAAACAAAATTGGTCCCCATTGTCTTTAATTGTATGGATGAAAAAACAATTTCTTATATTCCACAGAAGAAAGTCATGCAGGTTTTGAATGACATGAGGTTGAGTAAATTTTTCAAGTTATTGCACCAGCACATTTGAATGCACTAGTAATCCGTTAAAGTGAGTCTGAGTCTCTCAAGTGGGACTTGAGAGATTCATGATTGTCGCCATGGACATCAAAACCGGCCCAGTTTATTCCCTACTAGCCCCTAGTGTTCTTGAAAGTGTTGCACTGGGATTGCAGGTACTTCCACGTCTCCATCTTTTAGGTACACACAACCTTGAGAGCTTACGGTCAGGTGAGCTGTTTATTTTATTTTGTAGGATGATAACTCATGGTTTGTAGTTTCTGTTGCCTTGAAGCATATGATGGTTTAATATATATATATTTTTTTTACTGCAACATATGAAGTCTAGAGATGAGATCCACTTTTTTTTAATCATTTCATTTTACTGTACTACTATTTCTTGATATTGATGTGTGATGGTTGTGTGTGAGTTTGTGTGTATAATATTTGGCACAGTGTACCAATTTGTGCTATGATACTGTCACTTTAAAAGCAAGCGTGTAAAGTTACTTATACATAGAATATGTGGAAATGGCAATGTTTTATTTCATTTTGCATTCCTGTACATGTCAGAATTTTATTTTTGTTTACTGATGTGAATATTACTGTGAGCAGTGCCATATGTTTAGATATGTCTGTAATTTTGTTCTGCTACCCAGAAAAAGGCCTTGTTAAAGTGTAAAGAGTGAATGATATCCCTGGTGAATTTTTGGAAAACATTTCCATTGTCGCTTCTTTGGCTTGGTCAGTGACATCATAGTGAATATCTGTCTGTTTACTAGAATGTCTCTAATCAGACCACAAGAGGGAGCTCTCTCCTCATTTTGCCATAACTTGCCTGAGTATTTCAGGGTTTCTTTCTTTTGTGCTAATTCTCATATCACTTTGGAAGTATGCACAGCGCTATACTGTTAATTAAAACAATAGAACAAATAAGTTCTCCTGTTTGTTTTTTCATGAAGACATGGCACAGACCTCTCACTTTCTAATTTGCCTTGCTACAATTTGTGAACCTCATTATGATTGAAGATCAAATTTTAAATGTGCAGTCTATATTTTTTAGCAACATCTAGCGGTTCGGTTAATGTTTGCACTAAGGGCTCGGCCCACTGCTCACTCAGCAGCTACGGTGGCTAAAATGGGACGAATATTCGTCGTCTGAGTCAGCAAAGAAATAGCCAGAGTAAGCCAAGAGTGTGTAACATGTGTGTCACTGTTTCTTTACCACAGTCCATTATAAACCACATAGTAAAGTGGACAAAGTTTACAAAGCCATAGTTAGGTGAGGATCAAGGGTCTTAATATAAAAATATAATAATAGTAATCAGCTGATATTCTCACAAACTAACCATCACATTTCTCCTCACTTAGCAAACCCATAATACAGCAATGAAAAAGAACTACATGAAACTATGCAAATAGGCCTATATATATTTTTTTTCAAACAGGGTAGTAAAACTTTATCTGGCTAAATATGAGCTGTTACTGTGGCTGAGCTGGTTAAATTTCATTTTTTTACGCACAAATAGGCTTTATTTTTCTCTGATTTTGAAAACTCTTCGCGATCAACTTAAAGGGATAGTTCACTTTGAAATTAATTTTTGATATGCTTTGGCTTACCTCAAGGGCATACAAGATGTAGGTGTCTATGTTTCCACAGTAGTTTCAATTTTGATATTTTTAGGTCAAACCGTTTGAGTCTATCAGTCATATAATGAGTTTGAAGAAGAGTTTTAATGATATAAAGAGTTTCAAGAAACTTTTTTTTTTTCGCACAAAAAAAAAAACGACAGTGGTACCCCTTATGTTTTTTTTTTGTGCGAAAAAAAAAAGTTTCTTGAAACTCTGGATTCTGATAGTGGGCCATGGGACTTAGACCTGAGTGCAAAAATGGAGGCTCTAGACCCTTCCAGAGCTGAGATATTGAGATATTTATAAAGGCACAATATCTCAGTATGTCACAAATATCTCATAAATATCTCAAAATCTCAGCTCTGGAAGGGTCTAGAGCCTCCATTTTTGCACTCAGGTCTAAGTCCCATGGCCCTCTATCAGAATCCAGAGTTTCAAGAAACTTTTTTTTTTTCGCACAAAAAAAACATAAGGGGTACCACTGTCGTTTTTTTTTTTTTTTTTTTGTGCAGAAAAAAAAAGTTTCTTGAAACTCTGGATTCTGATAGAGGGCCATGGGACTTAGACCTGAGTGCAAAAATGGAGGCTCTAGACCCTTCCAGAGCTGAGATTTTGAGATATTTATGAGATATTTGTGACATACTGAGATATTGAGCCATTATAAATATCTCAATATCTCAGCTCTGGAAGGGTCTAGAGCCTTCATTTTTGCACTCAGGTCTAAGTCCCATGGCCCACTATCAGAATCCAGAGTTTCAAGAAACTTTTTTTTTTTCGCACAAAAAAAAAAAACATAAGGGGTACCACTGTCGTTTTTTTTTTTTGTGTCGAAAATTATAAGTTTCTTGAAACTCTGGATTCTGATAGAGGGCCATGGGACTTAGACCTCAGTGCAAAAATGGAGGCTCTAGACCCTTCCAGAGCTGAGATAATGAGATCTCACGTAGCATTTATGCCATTGTAAATATCTCAATATCTCAGCTCTGTATGCCATTATAAATATCTAAATATCTCAGCTCTGGAAGGTTCTAGAGCCTCCATTTTTGCACTCAGATCTAAGTCCCATGGCCCTCTATCAGAATCCAGAGTTTCAAGAAAATCAAAATTTTAACCTGAAAAAAAAAAAACGACAGTGGTACCCCTGTACGTTTTTTTTTCGGGGTCGAAAATTTTGATTTCTTGAAACTCTGGATTCTGAGAGGGCCATGTGACTTAGATCTGAGTGCAAAAATGGAGGCTCTAGACCCTTCCAGAGCTGAGATATTGAGATTTCACGTAGCATTTATGCCATTGTAAATATCTCAATATCTCAGCTCTGTATGCCATTATAAATATCTAAATATCTCAGCTCTGGAAGGGTCTAGAGCCTCCATTTTTGCACTCAGATCTAAGTCCCATGGCCCTCTATCAGAATCCAGAGTTTCAAGAAAATCAAAATTTTGACCCGAAAAAAAAACGTAAGGGGTACCACTGTCGTTTTTTTTTTTCAGGGTCAAAATTTTGATTTTCTTGAAACTCTGGATTCTGAATAGAGGGCCATGGGACTTAGATCTGAGTGCAAAAATGGAGGCTCTAGACCCTTCCAGAGCTGAGATATTTAGATATTTATAATGGCATACAGAGCTGAGATATTGAGATATTTACAATGGCATAAATGCTACGTGAAATCTCAATATCTAGCTCTGGAAGGGTCTAGAGCCTCCATTTTTGCACTCAGATCTAAGTCACATGGCCCTCTATCAGAATCCAGAGTTTTCAAGAAAATCAAAATTTTGACCCGAAAAAAAAACGTACAGTGGTACCACTGTCATTTTTTTTCGGGTCAAAATTTTGATTTTCTTGAAACTCTGGGATTCTGATAGAGGGCCATGGGACTTAGATCTGAGTGCAAAAATGGAGGCTCTAGACCCTTCCAGAGCTGAGATATTGAGATATTTATAATGGCATACAGAGCTGAGATATTGAGATATTTACAATGGCATAAATGCTACGTGAAATCTCAATATCTCAGCTCTGGAAGGGTCTAGAGCCTCCATTTTTGCACTCAGATCTAAGTCACATGGCCCTCTATCACAATCCAGAGTTTCAAGAAAATCAAAATTTTGACCCAAAAAAAACGACAGTGGTACCCCTTATCGTTTTTTTTTCGGGTCAAAATTTTGATTTTCTTGAAACTCTGGATTCTGATAGAGGGCCATGTGACTTAGATCTGAGTGCAAAAATGGAGGCTCTAGACCCTTCCAGAGCTGAGATATTGAGATTTCACTTAGCATTTATGCCATTGTAAATATCTCAATATCTCAGCTCTGTATGCCATTATAAATATCTAAATATCTCAGCTCTGGAAGGTTCTAGAGCCTCCATTTTTGCACTCAGATCTAAGTCCCATGGCCCTCTATCAGAATCCAGAGTTTCAAGAAATCAAAATTTTGACCCGAAAAAAAAAACGTAAGGGGTACCACTGTCGTTTTTTTTTTCGGGTCAAAATTTTGATTTCTTGAAACTCTGGATTCTGATAGAGGGCCATGAGACTTAGATCTGAGTGCAAAAATGGAGGCTCTAGACCCTTCCAGAGCTGAGATATTTAGATATTTATAATGGCATACAGAGCTGAGATATTGAGATATTTACAATGGCATAAATGCTACGTGAAATCTCAATATCTCAGCTCTGGAAGGTCTAGAGCCTTCATTTTTGCACTCAGATCTAAGTCACATGGCCCTCTATCAGGAATCCAGAGTTTCAAGAAAATCAAAATTTTGACCCGAAAAAAACGTAAGGGGTACCACTGTCGTTTTTTTTGGGATCAAAATTTTGATTTTCTTGAAACTCTGGATTCTGATAGAGGGCCATGGGACTTAGATCTGAGTGCAAAAATGGAGGCTCTAGACCCTTCCAGAGCTGAGATATTTAGATATTTATAATGGCATACAGAGCTGAGATATTGAGATATTTACAATGGCATAAATGCTACGTGAAATCTCAATATCTCAGCTCTGGAAGGGTCTGAGCCTCCATTTTTGCACTCAGATCTAAGTCACATGGCCCTCTATCCAGAGTTTCAAGAAAATCAAAATTTTGACCCGAAAAAAAAAACGTAAGGGGTACCACTGTCGTTTTTTTTTTCGGGTCAAAATTTTGATTTTCTTGAAACTCTGGATTCTGATAGAGGGCCATGGGACTTAGATCTGAGTGCAAAAATGGAGGCTCTAGACCCTTCCAGAGCTGAGATATTGAGATTTCATCGTAGCATTTATGCCATTGTAAATATCTCAATATTTCAGCTCTGTATGCCATTATAAATATCTCAATATCTCAGCTCTGGAAGGGTCTAGAGCCTCCATTTTTGCACTCAGATCTAAGTCACATGGCCCTCTATCAGAATCCAGAGTTTCAAGAAAATCAAAATTTTGACCCGAAAAAAAAAAACGACAGTGGTACCCCTTACGTTTTTTTTCGGGTCAAAATTTTGATTTTCTTGAAACTCTGGATTCTGATAGAGGGCCATGGGACTTAGATCTGAGTGCAAAAATGGAGGCTCTAGACCCTTCCAGAGCTGAGATATTTAGATATTTATAATGGCATACAGAGCTGAGATATTGAGATATTTACAATGGCATAAATGCTACGTGAAATCTCAATATCTCAGCTCTGGAAGGGTCTAGAGCTCCATTTTTGCACTCAGATCTAAGTCACATGGCCCTCTATGAATCCAGAGTTTCAAGAAAATCAAAATTTTGACCCGAAAAAAAAACAACAGTGGTACCCCTTACGTTTTTTTTTCGGGTCAAAATTTTGATTTTCTTGAAACTCTGGATTCTGATAGAGGGCCATGTGACTTAGATCTGAGTGCAAAAATGGAGGCCCTAGACCCTTCCAGAGCTGAGATATTGAGATTTCACTTAGCATTCATGCCATTGTAAATATCTCAATATCTTCAGCTCTGTATGCCATTATAAATATCTAAATATCTCAGCTCTGGAAGGGTCTAGAGCCTCCATTTTTGCACTCAGATCTAAGTCCCATGGCCCTCTATCAGAATCCAGAGTTTCAAGAAAATCAAAATTTTGACCCGAAAAAAAAACGTAAGGGGTACCACTGTCGTTTTTTTTTGGGGTCAAAATTTTGATTTTCTTGAAACTCTGGATTCTGATAGAGGGCCATGGGACTTAGATCTGAGTGCAAAAATGGAGGCTCTAGACCCTTCCAGAGCTGAGATATTTAGATATTTATAATGGCATACAGAGCTGAGATATTGAAGATATTTACAATGGCATAAATGCAGCAATACGTAACTGAACGAAG
>JAQIUQ010005614.1:0-22254 GCA_030378365.1 Hybognathus amarus | reverse complement strand
GGGTTGAGTTACCTTTAAAATTACTCTAAATTTATTCCTAGTAAATTATTCTTATGATTGAAACAGTAAATCATAAAATGATTTCAAAGTAAATTATATGACACTGTAAGACATTATTTGTCTAACAAATGCAATTGTGGTAGCACAAAGAGACTTCTG
The DNA here is from genome assembly GCA_030378365.1 of Hybognathus amarus. NCBI lineage: Eukaryota > Metazoa > Chordata > Actinopteri > Cypriniformes > Leuciscidae > Hybognathus > Hybognathus amarus. The sequence continues at coordinate 22,095 of JAQIUQ010005614.1, read as the reverse complement.
TTCTGAATTTTTATGTATTAGGCTGTCAATCTTCCTGCAATAATACTATTCCAAGTTCCATTCCATATTTTATGGAATATTCGAAATAGTTCAAATGTCAGATGCTCAAATTCAGTCCTGTTATTAAATATTTACTACGTACACAATGAGCTGTATGGATCGCCAATGCCACACGTTCTGTCCACTTGAGGGGCATCTAACATTACTACATTAAACATTTACATCGCTCTCTTATTAACAGTAAAAAAGCGGAACAACTAGCGTATGGCCCAATGTCAACTACCAGCTATATACACAGTGTGCTAATTCCTGAAAATCCGAGCTGCACCTCTAGGTATGATAACTTAGCTCACCTTATTAGATAGGCTCCTTGCATGCTGGCTAATAACTTTTTTTAAGCTGGTTCTCAGACATTGACAGCACTGTGTTGGACTGATCTGTGCAGCGGTGTTCCAAAGGTCAACATAACCTCATGACTTTTGCGTCAACATATATCTAACACTTTTCAGTCAAGTGGCGTGTTATTGATTAGCTTTTTGAGGCATTTCATGAGATCAGTCTGCAAAGGGGAGAGAGAGTGCGCGAGACTGGCTGAGCTTTCGGCGCGGCACTCGCAAGGTCTCTCTCTCGCTCAGCTCTCTCCTCTCTGCCATGCACATTGCACGCGCCTGCGCTCATGAGATGCCATGCGCGCGGTATGTTCTATCTCGCTCTAGATTTCGGAAGAATTTGAACTCATTTGCGGACGGCATCAGAAGGAGCACGCTATGGTATCAATACACACTAGGAGACTGCCGCGAACTTCCGGGAGACTGCATGTCTGTAGTGGGGTACGCTGACTGATAGCCAACAGTCTTGGATAATGTGCACAATTTGATTACCAAATTCAGAAACTCTACTGTTCATTAGCATGCGAAACAAAAGCATTTCACATGCGCGTGTAAGCCAGCGAAGAAAGACAATAGGCCTACTGGCACATATATATTTCAATATATGAAAGCATATGTCGAATAGTGACTTCACACGCATTTAAAAATGATACGATTTCTAATTCAAATATTCTAATTATATTCGAATTTTGGAATTGATTTTTCAGCCAGCATCAGACAGTATAGAGACGTTACCAATCGTGCATATCAATTTGTTGTACTATCAGTACCCAGATTCACATGCTCCTCAGAGCCAGAGTGTGACTGTACACTTACGGCTGTTCTGACCACCCTGTAGTGGGTATTGGCCATGGACTATATACTGTCAGCTAACATCTGAATCAGCATGAAAACACTGCTTGAATGACTTAGCTCACATCTGATACGTCAGTAAATCATTAGCCTCCTCTTTCTGCTACATAACTTTAAATTCACATCACAAAATATTTGAGAATAATGAGAATGAAAGTAAAAGAGAATATATGAGATGTGAGAATGCATGCACTAGAAACTGTTTCCATAAGCACAGCAGTAACTTATGTGTATAGGATTAGCAGCAGTGGCACTGCAAGCCTAGCTTTAATTTCACTCGGTATGCTGTGTGTGTGTGCAGCCCCTAAATGTGAGATGATAGACTGAGGTCTGGCTGTGTTTAACAGTGTGATTGTTCTCACACACTCTCTGAGACACACTCTACACCTGAACACTTTCTCGCCAGGGTCAGCGGCTGGAGCTCCTTTAAGAGTAAAATGGTACCAGGTACACACTGAATCAGATGCGTCAGCCAGTGTCTCACAGATAGGTAAGCACCCAGCACTTTGTGTGTGAAATTAGAGGCTGGTCTTTTGCAGGAGTAATGCACATTGAAGCCATTTTGCTCTGTTGCTGCAGTTTAGACAGCAGAGAGGCCGATAAAGGAGGGATGGCAAACATGGAAGGAAGGATAACACACACCAGCAATCGAATCTCAGAATTACTTTCTAATGCCAACACATTTAAATTGCAATTCCCAAGTTTGAATGAGAATTAACAAACAGGATTGTAATTTCAGTTTTGAGATGTAAATGCGAATAAACATGGAATAAATTTGAAATAAATTCATACTGTATAATTGCCTGTGAGTGTAGTCTTAATAATACCAAGTTTTTCAGTATAAATATATCAAATTAAAATGAGGATATGAGGAATAGGTGGAACAGGCTAAAATAAGTCCTTTATAATTATACTTTTATCATATTTAATTCACCATTGTTTATTTAGATTATCAACAGTGTTATTTATTCATAATTGTAATATTTCAGCTTTATGTGTTCACATTTTTTATATTTTGATATTACCATTTGAAATTATATAAAGTAATTGAATGTATTAATTTGCATTTTTTCTAAAATGCATGTTTATATATAAAATGTATTAGTTAATTAAATAGTTTATATAGGCTATAAAACATATGACATATTATCATATTTAGCTTTTTTAGTATTTATTTATTTGTTAAATATGATCAAATTGCTTGTATTTATTTATTTTTATTTTACATATTCACATTTATAATTTATTATTATCATATTGTTTTTCGTATCATATATAATCAATCTACTTTATTGATTATATTATCATATTTTGCTTTTATTTATTTATTTGTTTGTTTTGTTGTCATATTCTGTATTTATTTGTTAATCTTTAGAATTAGAATAATAGCCTATTCTTAAATTCTAAATTTTGTTGTATCAAGTCAAGTCACCTTCATATAGCGCTTTTACAATACACATTTTTTCAAAGCAGCTTATCTGTGATAATAGTAAATGAATGCAACAAGATTGTTTTACTATTATTTTATTGTAACAGTAGCTCTAGAAGAAGTTTCTCCTCTCTCACACACTCCGCTGTGGACCAGGAGTGGCCATGAGGTGTCAGAGAACACTGATGATGAGGGTCTAACGTGTAGTGAGGATGATGATCACTAAAATGTCACACTCTCCCTCCTCTCAGCCACAGTACTAGATGTCAACACAGAGAGTGATTTACTCTGCTCTGACATTTGCTTGGCACCCCATCCATCCTTCTTACATCCTGGGGACTATAAGTAAGTGAAGAGAGAGAGTGCCATTGCTCTTACTTCCTTCATGACTCCTACTCATATCCTTCTCTATTCCCTTCTCTCTCGTCTCATTCCCCATCCTTCCTCCTTCCCAATCAGATTTTCATTGGCTATTATTTTCTCTGTGGACTGATAGTACTCTACCATGATCCTGGACTGAAAGGATTTGGTCCATTTATAAAGCTGTTGTATGAGTGCAGAGAGGGAACAGACCATCAGTTTTTCTGCTGCCACCCAGCAGAATCACATCACTTCCCCAACTTGGCCTGCTTATCAATGGAAAGAGATTCCTCGTCTCTGAAGATTTAGCAACTGTATTAAAATGTACAGTGTACATAAATGTTTTTTTATGCAAATGTAACCCGAGAGCTCCTTTGCACCTATTACTAGACAATCATCTCATCCGGTCTGGAGGGTCTTGGTTTTGCATGTGTTCCTCTTTGATTGATCAGTAAAATCATGATCTACATGGAGTCAATCAAAGTGATTGTTTTTCCTCAAGTTTCTAGTATATCAGCATTAAGTGTTGAAGTCTCTCCTTCACTTTTGATGACAGTGTCACAGTCCTAATTGGCACTTAGCTGCACAGTGTGAGATGGCATGTCTAGATTACAAACAGTCTTTTGTCTGGCTCCTAATGTTACCCCTGTTCCTGAGATGTGTCTTTGTGTTTTGTAATGGTTTTTGTGCACCACAGAAATGTCGCTCTGGGTTTGTTCTGCGGATTCCATGGAGCATATCCTTGTTTCTGGAGAGTATTTGAATCCTTTTGATGGATGTGGCTTTTCACTGGATTGTCATGCCTATTTTTAAATATTAAATGAATGTGCCTGTATCTTTCATATAGGGGTGAGGGATGTCACGATTTTTGATCGTGGACAATTAAAATGTCTCACGAATCTGCTTTTGAAGAAATATCACAGTATCGTGCTAGTGTATTCTATCAGTTGCAGTTTCTGTGCCTTCGTCCCATATATTATTTTTATTTTTTATTTTTTTTGCAGCTGGCATTAATGCTAGGCATGGTTGGGGCCAAGATAATTATATTAAAGCAACACTGTGTGATTTTTACCCCCATCTAGTGGTAAAAGCGTATATGACCATCCAGTGAAGTATTAGTTTCTGTTCTCTCGCAATTCCATTTCTGTTTTAACTCCTACGGTGGCCAGTGTAGTAATATTGAAGCAAATCTCATATTAATTTTCCTGCATGAGGTTGTGATGGGTATGGTTGTTTATGTTTGTTAGTTTTAGTTGTACTTATAAAACTAATAAAAATTGAAAAAATAATCATACAGAAATGGGGAATTTTGGCAATTAATTTTTTCTGACATTTCGGCGATTCATAGATAAACTTTGAGCCAATGAAATTTCCTGTTTTTTATAAAATGGCTTAAGGGCAAGACTTTATTCCAGCATAGTCTTTCAGCAGTTGGCAATAGGATATAAATGATATATATTGTGAAGCTATTATGCAATTAGTCTGTCAAATGGTCTGAATGAGATTTTAGTCTGTTTTCTGCCTGTTTACAAAAACGCTTGAGGAAACAGACTACAATTATGCTTGTTTAGGAGCACAGCATCTTGGTCCTTCGGATTCTATTGAATAAAAACAGAGTGTGTCCTGTTTTTGTGAGACTCCTTGTTTTTATGGTGACAAAAGAGCTTCATTTTCTGCCTGCGCTTGAAATGTAAACAGGTTTTTCTGTTACAACTGTGCTGGAATGAGTCGGAAATTACATTCTCTTATCAGAGTTATCGTGCATCATTCTGGAGTGCAGAAAGACAGTGTGGATGTTTACAATAGATCCACTACAGACCTATGCCTGGGTGGTGTTGTCACCTAAGCTGAGTGTGTCTCTGTGGTAACCATTCTATCAATTTGTGTTCAGAAATGGCCTATTCAAAGGTTTAAATGCTTTTGTTCCCAGAATCAGCGAATTAATTTAAACAGTTTTAATCCCATTGGTTAAAATTTTAACACTGAATTGATTAAAACTGAAAAGGATTAACACAGAATTGGTCAGCAAATCCGTAGAGGAGTGATCAAGCAGTCAAATCAAAATTGTATGCACCTTTCAAGGGTGTTTTTAGGTGTTGTTTTTGTGTCTGTACTTAAAGTGTTTGAGCATTGTCACAGATTACATTTCCCATGATCCTCCCCAGCACCTGATCATGTGCACATGTCCCTCATCAGCCCTCCAATCACCACACTATAAATCCTCAGCACACACACACAAGCTGTGTTCGAAATTGCCCCCTAGATCTCCATTCACCAATCCATACGTTACTCGACTTAGGAAATTTAGCAAACTGGCAGCTGCAGTAGTAATGAAAATATTTATATAGAACTCTTTCTTGGCAACTACTATGTATAATCCTTAATTAAACTATTTAATAATCAATTAAAAATGAATGTATACGTGTATGTATTATGATATACCCACATGATGATTCAGCTGCGAACGAATCAGGACAGCGGCAACATGAACAAACGTAGGTAAATTAAGAAGTGGCTGTTTACGTGACATGGTTTTCAACTAAAAATCGAAAAGTGCTTTGAAGTGCATGTTTTTGAAAACGATATTGTTATCTTTTCCATGTAGCACTACAAAAACGCTAATTTGTAAAAACGGTTACGCCATGCCCATACATATACAGTGCCAAAGTTATGACGTCACTTTGTAGGACTACTAGGAAGCTAGCGGCGCATGGGTTGATTAAAAAGCTATGCGTTTTCCTCATAGACTTTAGGAAAATCGCAAAAATAAGATCTGTGTTCAACAAAGAGTTGTGACCCTTACATGTTTTGTCTATCAAGATTATCTTTACAAGTTAATACAAAATTTATAAATTTTGAAGCCTATATAAAGTAAAAAAAAAACACAAGCAGACACAATAAAGTAAAAAAAAAAAAAAAGCAGGTTATAACTGGTGTGTTTTATGTCATAGATCAAAACGTGAAAATATTTAGAGGCTTTGTTAACCACAGACCTTATTTCAGGCGATTTAGCAAAAACCCATTCAAAAACCCATAGACTTAAGAGCGAAGGAACCTGAAGTGCTAAAATGCTAACTCATTTCTGCGTTTTGTCCTACAAAGTGACATTGTAACTTCGGCACTCTATTATATGCTCAGTCTATGGATTTGTAGTGCTTCTTTACAAAGTGACATCGCCAACTTCTGGCCTGGCACGCATAATAGAGCATTTTTAGTAGGTTTTTTTTGCGGATCCGTGTGAACAGGGATATTTTTGACAGCGAGAAAATCACAAAGGAAAAAAAATTCTGTATTTAGTATATCATTGTCATTTAAATGTACCCGCAGAAGTACAAACTAATTAGAAACCTCACGTGACACATTCATAAAGACAGTCAATTGCTACGTAGTCGTATAAAGGTGGTAAAAATTCCCACCACCAATACACAATACACAAACTGAATGTATGTCTGAAAACAGTTTAAGGTATATGGCAGATAATAGTTTTATATGATTGGGATGTGGTTATATCATTATGTTGTGTATTTATCCCCTCTGAATGAGACTGCTTGTGTGTTTTATTGGGTAATTGGTTGAATAAAGGCTTTAGTTTTTCCATGAACCTCAGAAAACATAAATCAGGATGAACCCAGGGGAGATTTTATTGATTAAGTAAACCAGCCTCAAGGTAATGAACTTTCTTTAAGCGAACATCCTTCATGTTATATTGTGTTATATTCATATAAAAGAATAATTACCTCAACTGCTAAGGAATTACTCCTAAAGTGTATTTGTGTCGTACCCTAATGTACTGTTCTTCAGGGTTGCAAATCCATATATATATAGTGTATTTGCTTCAGAGTAGCTGATATCCTGGTGTTTGTCAGTTGCTAAAAGGTGTAAACTGTTGTTTAGGTGTAATGAGTTTGAGGAAAGGGAAACATATTTGTGTGCTCAATCAGTTGTGGTTGAATAATAGCATATTATATTAGCTGGCTCCCTGAATACTTGATTTTGATAGGTTAGTTGTGACATTCTGCATCATTTTTGTCATAACCAACAAACTGTACTTTACTGTTTTACATTTTTCATATCATTCCACTGTCTATTTCATCTCACATAATGAAATAATTTTCTAACCAAATCTATTTTTCATGTCCATTTATTTATTTGCATTTATTTATATGTATCTGTATAATTATCTGCATAATAATATAGTTCAGCCAGTTATTATCACAGAAGAATCCTCTTCAGGATGACCCTTTTATCAGTAGGTTTATTCTGTGACAATGACCACACTGACTGTTCATTAAATTCTGTGCAGTATCAATACATTTTCTGTACTAAGCATTATTTCCTTACATTCATTCTTACTATTAAACATGTCTTATTTAATTTGTTTTGTTGTCAGGAAGGAATCAAAATCCGGCAAGAATGATTCTATTCATTTACTGTAATGTTAAGCGTGGTACTACAATAGTCCTCATATTCCTCATTCATGATTTTTTTTTTAATACATGGGAAGGCATTGAAAACATACCTACCTCAGTGTGTCTCCTATTACACACAGAATTGGTTAAATATCTCTGGCTGTGTTTGTATGTGTTCATATCATTTTATTGGTGTTTTGGTACACATTATGTAAGTCATTCCCATTTAGAAAGTCCCAGCTCACATATGAACTGCAGTTTATACCATTTGTAGAAAATGGGGTTGTGTGTGATAGTGTGCATACAGCATGAAGAGCAATTCTGGGTGTATCTAGTATTTCCTTTCATATATCAGTTTTCATTTGATCTTTTCTGTGATATAAAAGCTACAGCATATGCTTCTACAGTTTTCAGACTTGGTGATCTGAAATGATCTTTATTGTTGACTGTTGTCATTCAATAGAACGTTCTTATATCTTCTATAGCATGGGTCACCAATCTCGGTCCTGGAGGGCCGGTGTCCTGCAGAGTTTAGCTCCAACCCCAATTTAACACACCTGAACCATCTAATCAAGGTCTCACTAGGCATAATAGAAACTTTCAGGCAGGTGTGTTGGACCTGGTTGGAGCTGAAACTCTGCAGGACATCGGCCTCCAGGACCGAGATTGGTGACCACTGTTCTATAGTATGCATGCATGTGTAGTTATTTTAAACTAAGACTATTAGTTTCATACAAACATACAACATCACTTATCCCAGACAAGCATTGTTTACTACACGTGGAGGTTAATTATGAGTTTTATGGGCCATTTACAAGCTCAGGCGAGAGATGCCACAGTGTCCTTCTCACCTCATGAAGGACTTGTCAGGGAACATAAACCATCCATGCTCTACTAGTGAATTTTTTGTCTCTTGACCATGACACAAAGTTTAACACATAGCCAGGCGTACTTTAACAATCATCACTGTGATTCTCCTATGAATCAACTCACGAACACCCTGCCACCATTCACCTTGACTTCCTCTCAGTCTCATGTCTGTCCTCCTGGCACAGACTAGAGAAAGTGATAATGCATACCACAGTTTGGAACAAGAACATCCGATACCCTCACTGATTTGAGTGATGCAGCTGCGAAGTGGCTCAAATCAAATTGAAAAAATACAAAAAAAAATCTGTCGTGACACTTGTTTCACCTAACTTTTACCTCAGTGGATGATTTATAATCAAAAGTTTATCTAAGATGGCTGTTTTATCCCCCTTTCCCACACACAAAATATTCCTTGAATTAAGCTAACACAATGAATTTAAATAAAATCACAATGCTTCTTCATAACATTTATGTAACAATTTTATGCAACTGAACATTGTTGTTTGTTCTTTCTACAGCAGCTAATGCGAGAGCGCCAGCAGATGGCCAGCCGTCCGTTGCGTCTGTTATAGTGGCACTCGATTCTCCGGAGGAAGAGGAGGAGCTTCTGCAGGGCCAGGTGGAGGTGGGTACCTTCCATTGTAGGCTTGTAGATATTTGTGAAACAATAGATGGAATTGATTGTGTTATGTATTATATATAATACACACACGTTTTCTTTACATAGCCCAATATCACTAATCATAAGCCAAACAACATTCATCTGTTTTGGTTGAGCACTTGAAAATACTTCTTCATTTACCTATAAATCATTAGATTTATTATAAAATATTAAAATATTATGATAGAAAATCTGAGATGGTAATTTCTTAATTGAGAAAAACCCTCCTGTACACTTCTCTACCCTGGAGAAAAACGTATGAATTCGCATTTTTGCTTACTTTTAAATTTATAATGCGGGTCTTTGTCTTCTCAGGTGAGAACCACCTAATTATACATGATGAGGTTGGGCCGTTTACACCCATTCGCATATTGCCTTTCCAAACAAAAAATGTTTTCACAATTTAAAACAATTCACAGTTTTATGTGAATGATTAGGCAGTTTGATTTTCAGATCATTTTGAAGAAAAAAATTCTAGGCCGCAACATCCATTAGTCAAAAGTCTTGTGGACGCATATTTAGTATGTGTTTTGTGGCCTTATTTCAGAAACTTTCTTTTTTTTTAACCATGTATAAACAATATCTCTAAAGATACAAACATGTACATACATGTTGCTCATATATTATGGTAGCCCTGTTTGTACTAAATAGAGTGTAATTTCACCTGTGCCATTAATATGTTTATAAGCAACTGAAAAAAACACTAATGTCAGGGCATGTCAAAACATCTCAAGGACCCCAAAAACACCTTAGACCCCAGAGGGTTAACCTCTCACACAGACACACGAAGCACAAAAGAAACTGTTCACACGAATAAGCTGCATTCTAACAGGCATGCAAAACTGTATCAAATGTGTGCTACTGTGGTAAATTTGTTCATCGTACAATTTTTTTCTATGTATGTCTTGGAGAGGACAGTAGTAGAAGTGATAGAAGTGACTGTAGATAATGCAGAGAAGGTGGTTTGAGGATCAGGAAACTGACCTCGTGTCAGGCTACAACTTGGGTCTCTCGTACATCTGTCTTACATGTGCAGTACTTACCAGACGATGTCTCAAAATACATTTTCCTGTCACTGCATTGCCTCAAAATATTTTGAACCCTTCAGAACTTGCACAATGTGATGTTGCATTACTTAAGTTTATCTATTTTCCCACAAGACTTTCTACAGTCTACTGTTTCTTTTGTTTGTTTTTTAATAGAAGAGAGTGAAAATCGTGAATTTGCAGCAATTTCCTCATTCAGAGGTTGATTAAACAACATCTGGTGTAACAGTGTAGTGTCTATTTAGCATAATTGCATAATATAAGGGTGAATATTCGCTCATTAAGCAGCAAGGCCAAAGAGCAAGGCCATCATCACATTTCATGCCTAAGTTGATGGGTAAGCACAGGCTGCGGATGGATGCTTTCACTAGCCCTGAGCATTTCTGTAGCAGTTAGAATGAAAATGTTTGTTGTCAAAGTAGACTACTTTCCCCAGAGATAAAGACAGCTTTTGATCATTTTACACTGTCTTTCTTTTTACAATGTTTCATTTCTTTGGTACGTGTTGTGGGATATGAAAAGATCACATCACACCAATTCAAAGAGTAATTACTTGATGTCTACTTTACTCTCAGAGATATCTCTTTTTACCTGATTTAACCAGGCTGTGATTGAAGTTTACTTATAGCATGCCAACTGAATTGTTTCAATTATTTCTGATAGATATTTAGTGAGATTTCGTTCTCTAATCGGCCCTGTTAGAACTTCTCTCATTTGTTTTCAAAGACGGCAGACTTTTCTAAGAATCTTTTAAATTCCATCTGCAATTATTGACCTCGTATAAAAGTCAAACAAATGTTTGGCGGTCTGTTATTTATTTGACAGCTTCTTTACATTTTGTGGTTTTGTAGGTAGTGTGTTTTGAAAAAGAGCTCTGGGAGCATATGCACGGAAATCTGGATGTGCTTTCAAAATATGCCCAAGCCTCTTAGACTTTTTTATGGTTGCAATATAATTTGAATCCTACCAGAACACTGCTAATTGCTGGAAGAACATATTGAGTGCTAGAAGTGTGCTGGACCTGCTGTGCTTAAGATCTGGACAGAAGTGTGTGAGAAACTTTCATTGACTGAGGTGCCCTCACTGTTTCCTCCAGAAGTCTTCAGGTGCATACAACATCTGCTGTGAATAAGAGCTGCTGTTTCTCTGGGGATTTTTTCCCTCTAATTTTGAAATGAAATGAAATAGAAAAAAAAATGGTGTTTTCACCATTATTATTTTATATTTAACTATTAAAATAAGATAACAAAAATTAAATGTATGTTACTTTAATTATATATACATTAATTAATATTATTATTTGAGACCTTATTTAGTTGGGCTTCCCTTAATAATCGACTTAAATGACAGGAGGCATGGTCAACCGAGTTTTAATTGGTCGATTGGTCAAAACAAATAATAATGTGGTAATTATGTTGGGCAGAAAATTAAGTGTGGGATCATTTAAAAAAAAACATGCAGGCTTATCATTTCAAACAAGAAAGTGCTAGCCTAACACTCTAACCTAGATGAATTTGTGCTATTATTAGGCGTATATCCAAGTGTTTGTGCGGAGTGTGGAAGTAAATTAGTACCTTGCTTATGACATTTAACTTAAAGTGCCTTTCTCTTTATAGGCACATCCACTATACTGTTAGGATGACAAGTCAGTGTCATCAACGTCTTTGCAGTTGACACTGACTCAGAAAACACTAGTTTAATAATAAATCATTAAAATATTCAGACAGTCTCGCTGCTGTTTTGAACAATTATATAAAACTATATAAATATATTTTAGTCGACGAAATTCAATAAGATTTTAGACTAAAATATAATAGGTTTAGTTAAATTGTAATGCGTTAATTTAGAATTTCTCTAAAATGTCCTAACCCAAATTCTCCCAGAGAAAACATCTATTAACCTATTAATATTAATGATTTTTAAGTTTGAACATGCAATACAGATACAGATTTAAGACTTAAAAAATATATTACAATTATATAAAACCACTTTTTCTGAAGTAAATCACAGTCTTCTTTTCAATGAATGATATGCATTATTTATAACTACTTGCATACATTAGTCTGTATTCTTTTAATCGGACATTTATTTGTATGAATTAAATACAATTAATCCTTATATAAGCTATTAACAAACAGTGAATGCTTTTCTCTTTTCTTTTATTGCTTGAATATTAAGGACACAGACCGCATCAGGTTTATTACCCTCTGTCACTTTAAGACATCAGATCATGTCCAATGACATGCGGATCCAATTGCACTGATGCACATCCGATATACTCTCAACTGTTTAAGACATAACCGACATATTTTACATGAATACTCTCCAAAACGGATATTTAGACATAATGTTGTGTGTATTTGTCTATTCAAACACGAAAAAGTGCCCAATTCAGTACCCGTCCGCGAGTCCGCGACCTATCTATTGTGCATAGCTGCACGCTTCAGGTCGGGTGTGCGCACAGAAAACAGCATTGAATACAGCTCTTTTTTTGCATCGTCACTCGTATTCATATCTATATTTCTGCTCTACTCATTCTCCCAGACGTTTGATTTTTTTTTTTTACGTTTCATTAGAACCGGGGTAGATCAGCACGTTACAGTACAAATGTGCACATCTACCACAAACGCAGGACATCAGTTCTGACTGAATCACTTCCCAGATCGTCACTATCTAACATTTTTGTCCAGTATTTATTCCTTGACGAAAATGTCAATAGATTTTTCGTCATAGTTTTTGTCATTCAAAACTAGGTTTTATTTACTTATCTCGTTTTTGTCTGTGAAAAAATCTCATTGACAAATAATTTTCGTCATTATTTTCGTCAACAAAATTAACATCGTTTTCCGAACACATTCATAATCATTACTTTTGCCATTAACATGCTACCAGTTCGAACAATGGCTTAAAATTAACAACTTCTAGTCGAATAGAAAAATCTTTGGTCGAGGACAGTCCTACTATTTAGCCTAAGGGAATCCACAAATAAGCCCCTTATAGCTCAGCTCAGTAGTTGATAACTGCTTGATTGAGTCTTAAATCAAGACTGTTAAATTATTGATAGATTTTATGGAAGTGTTCCACTATAAGATCTAACAACATGCGTAAAAATAACAAGCAGACAAATCATTTGCTGCCATTTCTTAGATATGCTATTGTGTCGCATCTGATTGCAGCAGCCTCTATGACCTTGCTGCATTATAAATCAAAGAGGTGAGTTATTAGCATAAATCTTCCATCCATATAATGTCCATACAATGTAATAAAGCTGATGAAGCCGCAGCCCAGAGCACCTCCACTACACCAAAACATATCTCTCTCTGTATGTGGACTGATCGATAGCAGCTCAGTGTTTTTGTAATGCTGGGAGAAATGAATCAATTTCATATGTAATGTTTTAATGTGCCGTATTTACCTCCAGTGGGTGGTGTGAAGATAAAGACTATTTATGACACTTATGAGTTGTCTGACTGGGTAAAGGCGATTAGTATTCACACACATGCACAAACTCGTGTACACATTTACAGGCTCTAATATGGTGGCCGAGATATAGAACAAATAAATAAAATAAAATAAAAAAACAGCAAAAATTAAGAAAACGTCTTTATCAATTTGACACCACGTGTGCTGCAAATACTCACAACACAACCAAATACAGAAACACCTGCAAATACTCACAACACAACCAAACGCAGAAACACTCTGCAAAAACTCACAATGCAACCAATAATAGAAACACACTGCAAATACTCACAACGTAACCAAATACAGAAACACACTGCAAATACTCACAACAGTCAACCAAATGCAGAAACACTCTGCAAAAACTCACAATGCAACCAATAATAGAAACACACTGCAAATACTCAAAACGTAACCAAATACAGAAACACACCGCAAATACTCACAACGCAACCAAATACAGAAACACACTGCAAATACTTGCAACACAACCAAATACAGAAACACACTGCAAATACTCACAATGCAACCAAATGCAGAAACACACCGCAAATACTCACAACACAACCAAATACAGAAACACACTGCAAATACTCACAACACAACCAAATACAGAAACACACTGCAAATACTCACAATGCAACCAAATGCAGAAACACACCGCAAATACTCACAACACAACCAAATACAGAAACACACTGCAAATACTCACAATGTAACCAAATGCAGAAACACACCGCAAATACTCACAACACAACCAAATACAGAAACACACCGCAAATACTCACAACACAACCAAATACAGAAACACACTGCAAATACTCACAACACAACCAAATACAGAAACACACTGCAAATACTCACAACACAACCAAATACAGAAAAAACAAATACTTACAGCAAACAAGTATTTACTAAAGACTAGTAATAAATACTACCAAAGACAGAAGCACGCTGCAAATAGCAAGGAAATGATTCAGGGGGACCTGAAGTGACGAACCTGGTTGTGATCGCTTATTGTTTAATGTCATCGGATACTCTCATCGGTGCTGATGAAGATGGTGTTTTTTTTTTCAATTTGCTTGTTTTCTTCATTTGCAGCCATTGAACTCTCTCAGCACACCTTAACCTTATAACATTCAAGGTGTGAACAGTTTTATTTATTTATTTATTTTTCTAAAGATTACCAGGGTTAAGTTTATTTGTTATGATTAGTTTTTTATTTAAATTTGAAAAATAATTGTTTTGAATAAAACTAATGGTTTATTAAGTTTAGATTTTGGTGTAAACTTATTTTGTAGTTTTCATATGGGAAGACAGCTATTAATATACTCTCTTAACTAGCAGCTTTACTGTTGTGTATAGAAAGAACCTTCTTCTGAAGCTGCTTCACTATGAGGTAGCGCATCTCTCTCCTCTCTCAGTTACACCCTGCACTGTGGCCAAACGTGCTTGATGTTAGGAAGCTGTGAGTGGTGGCAGCGATCAGGGAGACCACAGAGTATGGACCCAAACATCTGTTCTGTGAGCTGTCTGTCTCTGGACTGCGCTTATCAAAACAGTCTCAGCTGTTCAAATCTACAGCGGCATCACTGCCAACTCTCATGAGTTTCTGTCTGTCATGTCTTGCTCATCATGAGACAGAAGTGGGTGATATTAAAGACTGCTTACGCTCTCTACACAGATTCTCTCTTCCTCCCTGTAGACAGATCTTCAGTCTTTGGTTAATTTAAAACAGTAAGAACTCTTAGATTGCATACCACAAAATGCATACATATCCCATATGCATCACATTCTTTTAAGATGATGGACGTGTTTTATTGTTTTTTTGTTTGTTTGTTTTTTTTTCTCTCTTTTGGTTTGATAATTATTTGTTTGGTTTGTTGGATTTTATTTAGTTTTTAGTTAATCTTGGTTTTTAGTCACTTTTTTGTTAAGTTTTTTTTTTGTTGGATTTGTTGTTTTGTTTGTTGTTTATTCTTTCAGTTTGAATTGTTGCTTTCTTATTGGTTTGGTGTTATTGTTCTTTTTTTGGGTTGTTGTGTTTTTGTCTTTGTTTGAGCAGTTTGACATATCAAAATCTGCCTAGAAAATGCAGTGTTTTTGAAGAGGACTCACATTGTTTGACAGTGACATGCATCTAGTCTTTGGGAAACCTGTTATTATTTTTGCATTTCTTCTTGACATCGTTAGAGGCACAGAAATGGCACATTTCACTTTGAAGCAGCCATATGGTATGATTTCAGTAGAAAGTGGGAGGTTCATTTATTTGGTCTTTCCAAGTCATCTTTCACAGGTTTTGGACACTTTAATCAAAGCTAATCCTATGCAATGCTTCGAGCAAGCTCAACATAATACTTGGCTTTATGGTTCTAATCATGGCCTTCGAAGAACCAAAATCAGGGTTTTGTTTCTTCTCTTTGGCTCTAATCAGTGTCTTATCAGGGTGCTGATTTCGGTCACCTCTTATCTCTGTCCAAAACACCTCCTAGATCGATGATCTGTGAATAGTTTTTATGAGCTGCTCATAAATCCTACATCTGCCCCAGAACTCAACCACGCTCAGAGCAATGTTGAGACTTCAGTTCATCGCACATGTACAAGTTGCGATTTTGCTGTTCCGGAGTCAGTGGGAATTGAGCATTGTGATATTTAACAGTGTATTTACTGTGTGTTTTCCAGACCACAGTGGAACACACACTTCTGATTTATTTAAATACATCTGGCATCAGTCAACTGAACTGATTTAAAAGATGAACAACTCAATGTGCTTTTTGACCTATAGTTAATCCTTGACTACATCACTTAACCCTTATTTCTAGGTTAACAAATGTCAATTTCTTAATAGACTTAATCAAAACTCACAAACCCTACTTAATTGGTCCTTAACCTGAACCTTGACCTTAGTCCTTTGTCGTCCCTCTGAGGTCAAAGTGCCCTTGCAGGGCGTTTCACGTCCATTTGGATCCTTCCCAGTCAAGCCCAATATTGATGGTGAAAGGTGATGCTTAGAAAAGTGCACACACAGATCACAGTCGATTATCCATATTAGCAGCTTTTTGACTGCATTCCCTTCCCTGTTTCCACTCAGCACTTTTGCTGCTCTGATAGATATTTTACTTTGCCCTGTCTCATGTTCAGCTGATCCTGCATGTTACTGTAAAATAGACATTTATCTGCTGCACAAACCAGATCCGAACCAGATGTTCTCTTGACTGACAGGTGAAACTAAATAGTGTCTCATTTCTGTTGTCCCTCTGACACAGCAGGTTAACAAGTCAACATGCTTGTACAAGGGTGACAGAAGATTGTATTTCAAATAAATGAAAAGGAGAAAAAGAGGTTGATAGAATATTTGTAAACGTTATGAGACACATTGGCATATTCTGTTGCTTTGTATGGATGGATGATGGGGAAACTGTGTTCTTGTCATTTATGTCCTTTTTCAAAAGCTAAGTTTCCAGTAATATTGTTTTCCACTCAATCATAACAGCTAATTGACTTTTGGCCAATCATACTCATCTTTATGTAATAATATAATTTTAACTGAATTAATTACATCAAATGCCAATGCCAGTACAGTAGTAAATTGATATATCACTTTATTATTATTTTTAAATATGTACATATTTATTAAGATTAGTTATTTTAATTAATTAATAAGCAAATTATTGAAAAAAATATATTTAATTTAGTCATTGTTTAATTTGAATTATTTAGTCACACTAAATTAACACATTTGAATTTGGTGCCCAGATATTAATTGAATTGGATGTACCTTGTGTTTTTGATGCAGGACAAAATTCATTAGTGTTTGATCTTGGCTACTGACAAGCTTTCTCCATCATTACTGTTCATTGCAGTCAAAGTTTCATTGGCTGTTTAGCCAATATTTGTTAAGAGAGTCTTGGAAATAGCCATTAGTCGAAAGGGCTGGTTCGATAGTCTTGTAGTCCAGGGGTCATAAACCTTTTATCAATCAATCGATCCATTAGCAGTCTTAATATCACTCTATGTTTTGACTGTACCTGAGCTCTATCTGCCTATAAAAAGATAAGAGTGGATATCATAGTCCTCTCATGAAGGCCTGATTGGTCAGAGTGTGTAATTACTATGTAGACACACACTGTTAATGGATTTAATGTACAGTACAGTATATTTATTTCAGCGCAGATAAGAGACATGCACATTGTTAACTTTTGTGCTAAAAGATGAATTAGTAAGTGATGTTCAGGTGAAACTCTATTTAAAATGTTTTTGGGTCATTAAGTTTTGTGATTTCCATTTTTATTGATAAGTAATGTGTATATTTATGAGCACAACAGGAACATTGTGTTGTAAATATTTAGTATTCAAACAACTTCAGGTGATAGGCGTGTTGACAGCTTGCCCATCAAATTTATCATGCTGTCCATCTGAAATAAAATATGTATAGTATATAAATCTATTGCTATTACATTTATAAATGTATTGCTTTTATTGTTCAGATGTTTTATATAAGAAAAAAAGTTATTAAACCAGTTATAGTATGAAAGCACTTTTTGTGCAACTTATTTCAATCACGCTAATACTGCATACTGTGGTGAAACATGAAAATCTGTCACATGCCTACTCCATAATGCGTTCACACGTGTTTTCATCGGTCTGACCTTAACTGACACCTGCATTTTTCAGTGACGTACTGCTGTTGGAAGAGGCTGTGATTCCAGTCTGCCCTAGAGATTAGTAATGCTTAAGAGTTAAACCCTCCTTTGTCAATGAGATTCAGAGTTTTAGGTCAAAAACCCTGAAGGGGCCTGTCAGGAAAAATGCTTTCATCCAAAATACTACTGCTCATCAAGAGTGTCTTTTCAAATCCTGATTGCTTCTCTTTTAGCTTTTCAGGATCAAAAGGTTTATATATATATATTTATTAAGAGAAATGGTTTTATTTTTAAGAATATTCTTTAAATTCTTAAAGGCGGTAACATTATCCAGGAGCACTGCTACAATATTCTGCATTTACTTCAATGGATTTGACAGATGTTTTTATCTAACACAGTCTCATCCCAAGAAGTCATATAACTGACGTCTTGGGACGTCTTTTGACCATACGTCAATATCCGTCTTTTTAGGGACCCTTAAACGTCGGTTATTTGACGATCCTGGGACGTCATACAGCGGACGCTTTACCTTTAACGTCAGTTGGGTGACAGGGTAGGTTTAGGTCGGGGGTAGAGTTAGGATCTGATAACGTCATCCAATCGAAAAAGGCGAATATTGACGTATGGTCAATAGACGTCCCAAGACGTCAGTTATATGACGTCTTGGGATGAGACTGCGCTGTTTTATCCAAGGAGACTTAGTTTGCATTCAGAACATGACTTTGGCTTTGCTAGCACTATATGCTTTTTTGAATTTATTGGTATTAGGTGATATTGGCTATTTCGCATCTTGGGGTAATTGTTGTCTTGTTATTTGCACTTTGTGTCTTTGTTGTTTCAATTTAAAATCACTAAAGCTCTCACACACACAAATATATATCTGTGCTCAAATATGTTGTTTTGCAAAGCTTTATTTTTGCCTAGACTGTAAGTAATTATGTTGTTCATCAACAACATATGTCTCTGTCGCAGATGACACGGCCCTGGGTTGAATTAGTATCATCTTCCATAACTGGCATAGGGCATTCATATGTTGAAGCAGGTTTAGACTGCAGTTGGTTCGCACCCATAACTTTCTGCATCGGTGAATTTAATTTCTTTCAGTACTTCCTTAAACTGCCTCTGCCTCTCCATTAAGAGTTTCTCTTATTTCCTAATGACAGCTGTGTTTCTTCTCTCCCTTCCTGTTTTTAATCAATAGCTTCATTCTCACTGCAAACCGAAAAAATCAATATTGGATTTGGAGCAAACAGTTTCTGAAATGTTGAGCCGTGTAATGTTTCATGCTTGTTTTTCTTCCGCTCTTGTGAGCCGCCCATGTCTGAGACTCTGAAATTGCATTCGTCTTCACTGTTAATGGCGGGAGAGGGAGTGAAGGACACACTCCACCTTTTGCTTTAGAAGGGAGAAGTCACGGCTTTTGCCGAGCATTAAGAAGATGATTAATTTGTTGTTCGTGTGGACCGACCTCTCTACCCCAGAGCATTTAATAGGATCGTACACTTACTCTCCTTCTGTCTCTCTGTTTCCCTCTCTGCAATTAAAATGGAAATTTGGCAATGGGCCTCGGTGGCAGGGCGGCCCTTTTTTATATCCAGGAACTGGCTAATGAATCTGTCTGTGGCAGTGGAGCTCCACATAACCACCACGACGAGCTCCCCTGAAGACCTTGTGCTGTACACTACTGGAGGCCTGGAGCATGCTGGGAGGAATGTTGGAGGCTGAATGTGACTGAAGTGGAGAGGCAAAATCCCTACAGTTATATGTTTTTCAAGCAGTAATTCAAGTGTGGTAACACTCTCTTTTGTGTTCTCTCACTGGGAACGTTCACACCGCTGCAGAATACTGCTGTTGTCAGTTCTGGTTTAGAGAGCTGAATGCACAACATGACAGCTTCGTTCTATAAAAGAAATAGTCGACAATTGTCCTCCTAGTTTTTTGTGATATCTTTTTGGTTTTGCACCAGTGCGTTATGCTGAGCTGTTAGGCACGGCATATACAGTCAATTATTCATGGCTTCCTTAAAGAGATGGGTTGCCCAAAATTTTATGTCATATTTTTTCACCCTCATGTCATTACAATTTTTTTTTTCCTCTTTCCTATACAAATGGCTTTGACTACTCAACCCCATTGGCTTTCATTTCATTGACAAACATCCTTCAAGATCAGGTGAATCATCCCTTTAAGAGCAAATTAGCTGATTAATTATGATCTAATGATTAAGTTTAGAATTAATTGTTTTAATTACTATTGCATATTCTCCTTCCTAAAGTGACTCTTTTTCAATTGAAAGTTTCAGGATATAACTACATTTCAGGACAGTCAGTTTCTCTTTCATTGACTATTTTTGGCAAATGTTTCTCTGTATATCAGAGCTTATACTTGATTGCAGTTATTTTCATGTTTGGCCTAGAAACAAATATGATTCAAAGTCTACCAACTCTACACTTCCTATGAAACTAAATTAACAAGTTCCTTGTAACTCTTCACTGGAGAAAAAAAGAAATTGAGGTTGATTTTGAGTTCAGCAAAACAAATCGACAAACAGCTCTGTCTATTGCAAGGTACATGCAATTTCATATATATTTTTATATATACAGTAGACAACATTTGAAGTGTATAAAGACCTTTCATCAAAGTTATTTATGAATTTATAACAATATAACAATTCTATATAAAATATATTCTGTCAGTAATTGCTCACTGGCCCAGAAAAGTTAGTAAAAACATTGTTAAAATAGTCCAAGTGACTACAGTGGCTGCAACCATAAGTTTATCAAGCGATGAGAATGCCACACACACATACATATATACATATATATATATATATATATATATACATACACACACACACACACACACACACACACACACACACACACCAGGCATTTAATACGCATGTGTATGACGTGCATCGCCTTCCAGAGATTCACGTTTTTGTTGTTTAAATGGAGACCTGTTTTCAAAACTTTAAATTTGTGGGCACAAAAAAACGACATTGTCGTATAAGCGAATGGCCAAAACGCATGTAAAAGTTTTACGTCTTTAGTTGAAAAACAGTGTCGTGAAAATAGCCTCAGCCACTGGACAGAACCAAAAACCCAATGAAAACAACAGAATCAAAGCAGCGCACCTGTCATGCCGCCCACGCTCATCAAGATGAATGGGAATACCAAAAGTATAGCTTTCTCTAAATATCACCGACCGGTGACACATTTTTTTTTTTAAGTGGCGATCCACCGAAAATCACTGATTTAGACCACTCCGTTAAAAAAGCAGCTAGCCTGACCTGCGGCTTGCAGGCTGAAAATGAAAGACACTCAGCGAGAGCATTTCTGACACGCTTCGGATAACCTGCCAGCCACCCGCATCCCTCTATTTTATTTAATCTCCTTCCCTCTCCCTTCTCTCTCACGTACACTGTCTCTCCCCATCTTTCTCTCTCAGGATCTCTTTCTCACACTCTCTCCATCTCTCTCTCTGACCAGCAGATGGCCTGTTTGCCTTTTTGTCTCCCTCTCAACTCCAATCATTTCCAGCATTTTTGCTCTCTGTCAGGCCAACTCAGCACAAACAGGCACACACGCACTCACGCTAATGTGTTTCCCAAGGTCCTGACAGGTGTATGAGTAAGTGTGCCTGGCGCCGTAAGGCAAACATGACGGGCTGGTGTGGAGTCTGCTCAGTTTTATAACATTACTGATGCACAGACAGACAGAAACATAACACAGACCTGAACCCAGCAGGAGCCGTTAAACTTTCAGTCAAAAATGAGATTCAATCTAAGCCTGATGGATCTGTATAATACATTATTTAAATCAAAGTATCTGGTGGTGGCATATCTGAACAATTAAATGGGAAATGACACTCTTTGTCACAAGTTAAATCAAAAGTTGTATTTGTTAAAGTCCCCCGTAAAATTACATATTTAAATGTTTTTTTTTCTTGGAAAAAAAATTCTTCATGCTATAAAT
>JAQIUQ010005613.1:0-22817 GCA_030378365.1 Hybognathus amarus | reverse complement strand
TGCTGGCTAATAACTTTTTTTAAAGCTGGTTCTCAGACATTGACAGCACTGTGTTGGACTGATTTGTGCAGCGGTGTTCCAAAGGTCAAACATGACCTCATGACTTTTGCGTCAACATACACGCCACTATCAGGTCAAGTGTTATCTGTATAAGCTTTTTGATGCATTTCATTTAGATCAGTATGCAAAGGAAGAGAGTGCACAGCAGCTCGCCAGCTTTCGCGCTGCACTTGCAAGGCTCTCTCTTCGCTCAGCTCTCTCCTCTCTGCCATGCACATTGCACGCCTGCGCGCTATCTATGTTATGCGCGTGGTATTCTATCTCGCTCTAGATTTCGGGAGATTTTAACTAATTTGCGGGCTTCAGGGAGATGCTATCAATATGCAGGAGACTGCCAGAACTTCCGAGAAGACTTGGGATGTCTGTATGGGAAACGCTGATGATAGCCAACAGCTTGGATCAGCGTGCACAATTGCGTAATCAGATTCAAAAACTCTACTGTTCATCAGACGAAACAAAAGCATTTAATTGTCACATGCGTGTGTAAGCCGTGAGAAAAGACAATATGCTATTGCACATATATATTTTAATTATATATAAAAGCAATATTCGAATAGTAACTTCAGCATTCGAATAGTATTGATTTTTTTTAAATATTGAATTATGTTTGGAATTTTGAAATTCGTTCCAACAGCCCTAGACAGTATATATTTTCGAATGTATAGATTTGTTGTATTGTCAGTAGTTTCATGTGCTCCTCAGAGCCAAGAGTGTGACTGTACCTTTCAGGCTGTTCTGACCACCCTGTAGTGGGATTGGCCATGGCCAGACTGTGAGCTAACATCTAATACAGCATGGAAACACTGCTTGATGACTAGCTCACATTTACACCAGTAAATCATTAGCCTCCCTCTTCTGCTACAGTCTTTAAATTCACATCACAAATACACGGTAATCAGAATAGAAATAAAGAGGAATATATGAGATAAGAATGCATGCATGAAACTGTTTCCATAAGCACAGCAGTAACTTATGTGTATAGGGTTAGCAGAGTGACCTAGCTTAGCTTTAATTTCAGCTCATGTTACTGTATGTGTGTGTGTGGCCCCTAAATGTGAGATGATGAGACTGAGGTCTAGCTGTGTTTAACAGTGTGATTGTTCTCTCTCACACACTCTCATGACACACTCACACCTACACTTTCTCGCAGGGAGCGGGTGAGCTCCTTTAAGAGTAAAATGGTACCAGGTACACACTGAATAGAGACGTGCCAGTGTCTCAGAGGTAAGATCTAGCACTTTGTGAAATTCAAGGCTGGTCTTTTGGAGTTAAATGCACTTGAAGCCATTTTGCTCTGTGCTGCAGTTTAGAGAGAGAAGGTGATAAAGGAGGGATGGCAAACATGGAAGGAAGGATAACACACACCACAAACAAAATCTCAGAATTACTTTCTAATGCCAACACATTTAAATTGAATTCCAAGTTTGAATGCAAATTAACAAACAGGATTGTAATTTAGGTTTTGAGATGTTAAATGGAATAAACATGGAATAAATTTGAAATAAATTCATACTGTATAATTGCTGTAAGTGTAGTTTAATAATACCAAGTTTTTCAGTATAAATATATCAAATTAAAATGAGGATATGAGGAATAGGTGGAATAGGCTAAAATAAGTCCTTTATAATTATACTTTTATCATATTTAATTCACCATTGTTTATTTCGATTATCACAGTTATTTATTTATAATTGTAATATTTCAGCTTTATGTGTTCACATTTTTATATTTTATATTACCATTTGAAATTATATAAAGTAATTGAATGTATTAATTTGCATTTTTTCTAAAATGCATGTTTATATATAAAAATGTATAACTAGTTAATTAAATAGTTTATATAGGCTATAAAACATATGACATATTATCATATTTAGCTTTTTTAGTATTTATTTATTTGTTAAATATGATCAAATTGCTTGTATTTATTTATTTTTATTTTAGATTGTCACATTTATAATTTATTATTATCATATTGTTTTTGTATCATATATAATAAATCTACTTTATTGATTCTATATTATCATATTTTGCTTTTATTTATTTATTTTGTTTGTTTGTTTGTTCTATTTCTGTATTTATTTGTCAATTCTTTTAGAATTAAAATAGTAGCCTATTCTTAAACTCTGAATTTTGTTGTATCAAGTCCAAGTCACCTTCATATAGCGCTTTTTACAATACACATTATTTCAAAAGCAGCTTTACTGTGATAATAGTAAATGAATGCAACAAAGATTGTTTTTATTATTTTGATTGTACAGCAGCTCTGACGAAGAAAGTTTCTCCTTGACACACACACACACACTCCGCTGTGAGATGATGAGAGGTGTCAGAGGAGCACTGATGATGAGAGGCTAATGTGTAGTGAGGATGATGATCACTTAAAATGTCACACTCCTCCTCCTCTCACCACAGTATGAGATGTCAACAGAGAGTGATTTACTCTTGTCTACACTTTGCTTGGCACCCCATCCATCCTTCTTACATTATCTGGGGACTATAAGTAAGTGAAAAGAGAGAGTGCCATTGCTCTTACTTCCTTCACTACTTCTTGACCATATCCTTCTCTATTCCCTTCTCTCTCGTCTCATTCCCCATCCTTCCCTCCCCTTCCCAATCAGATTTTCATTGGCTATTATTTTCTCTGTGGACTATAGACTTGACCATGATTCCTGGACTGAAAGGATTTGGTCCATTTATAAAGCTGTTGTATGAGTGCAGAGAGGAACAGACCATCATTTTTTCTGCTCCGCACAGCAGAATCACATAACTTCCCCAACTTGGCCTGTTATAATGGAAAGAGATTCCTCATCTCTGAAGATTTAGCAACTGTATTTAAAATGTACAGTGTACATAAATGTTTTTTTATGCAAATGTAACCCGAGAGATCCTTTGCACCTACAGAATATTACTCAGACAATCATCTCATCCGGTCTGGAGGGTCTTGGTTTTGCATGTGTTCCTCTTTGATTGATCAGTAAAATCATGATCTACATGGAGTCAATCAAAGTGATTGTTTTTCCTCAAGTTTCTAGTATATCAGCATTAGTGTTGAAGTCTCTCCTTCACTTTTGATGACAGTGTCACAGTCCTAATCGGCACTTAGCTGCACAGTGTGAGATGGCATGTCTAGATTACAAACAGTCTTTTGTCTGGTCCTAATGTTACCCCTGTTCCTGAGATGTGTCTTTGTGTTTTGTAATGGTTTTTGTGCACCACAGAAATGTCGCTCTGGGTTTGTTCTGGCGGATTCCATGAAGCATATCCTTGTTTCTGGGGAATCTTTGAATCCTTTTGATGGATGTGGCTTTTCACTGGATTGTCATGCCTATTTTTAAATATTAAATGAATGTGCCTGTATCTTTCATATAGGGGTGAGGGATGTCACGTTTTTTGATCGTGGACAATTAAAATGTCTCCACGATCTGCTTTTGAAGAAATATCACAGTATCGTGCTAGTGTATTCTATCAGTTGCAGTTTCTGTGCCTTCGTCCCATACATTTTATTTTATTTATTTATTTATTTGTTTTTTGCAGCTGGCATTAATGCTAGGCATGGTTGGGGCCAAGATAATTATATTAAAGCAACACTGTGTGATTTTTACCCACATCTAGCGGTGAAAAGGTATATGACCATCCAGTGAATATTAGTTTCTGTACCTCTCAATTCCAATTTTGTTTTAACTCCTACTGTGGCCAATGTAGTCCAAGATTAGCATGACTTCCAGTTTGACCTCGTCCATGAGTGTTAACTCAAGACGTAAACGCGAAAGGCGAAGCTTGAATTAACGGGTATGTCCCTCTTTGGCTAATGTACTTTCAAGATGGAGGGGCAACATGGCGACCGAACATTAGAAACAGACTTACTCGTATGTATTTTCAGTGGCATATTATACACTCACGAGAATACTTTATTACTTGAACCAAGTATATATACAGTGTTGGGGAGTAGTTAACTACAAGTAGCATAGCTACTAACTTAACTACATTTTTCAGTAGCTTGGCAGTAGCTCAGTTGCTTTTTAAACAGTGTAGCTTTTCCAGTAGCTAACTACTTTTTGCAGCAAGAAGCGGTGTAGCGCGAGCAACGCTACATTGCTACATTGTCGAGCCTGCGCGAATCAGCGCAATGCAAGGATATTCTTGTTAGATTACAAACTCATTTTTGCCATTACCGCCACCTGTTGTTTAATCACGCATCTTGCGGCTAACGGTTCACTGTACAGAAGTGGGTTGACACACCCATATTATGATTATATAGCAAGACGTGATGGCAGATTTGGAGGATGGAGAAAACAACTAACGTTAATTCCCATGGCCTTATTTGTCCAAGTTCAAACAGTATTTTTGAGAAAATGTTCTACATGCAATTTACGTTGGATGTATATTTCGTTCTTGCAATGTTGTAGGCTATTTGTTGCACTTTTGACAAACAGTCCGAGATATTTTAGTGTTGTGTGTAATAAAACAATACTCTTTGAAATCGTAATTGCATTGCCTTGTTTTAAACACTAATTATTTTACTTAAAACATTCCTCAGACACTTCAGTTATTTATAATATACGTTGTTCAAAAAGCAAAAGTCGTTTCAATGTAGCTAGCTACTTTTTGATTGTAACTTGTAGTGTAGCTAACTACTTTTCTAAACAGGTAGCTTGACTGTAGTTAAACTACTTCAACTTACGAGTAGCTTGTAGCTAGTCAAACTACAGTTTCAGAGTAGCTTCCCCAACACTGTAAATATACATTAATGAGCACATATATTTTTGAAAGAACTAAGTGTTTTAGCTAAGAACAAACTAAAAGAGTTACACAGTGTAGCTTTAAGGGATTGAAAAGCCACTGCTCCCCCATGTTTTCAGAGAAGTCTTGCTGAGATGATCTCTGTCTTAAACCTTGAAAAATAGGATAAATTGAAGCAAATCTCATATTAATTTTCCTGCATGAGGTTGTGATGGGTATGGTTGTTTATGTTTTTTAGTTTTAGTTGTACTTATAAAACTAATAAAATGAAAAAATAATCATACAGAAATGGGGAATTTTGGCAATGAATTTTTTCTGACATTTCGACGATTCATAGATAAACTTTGAGCCAATGAAATTTCCTGTTTTTTATAAAATGGCTTAAGGGCAAGACTTTATTCCAGCATAGTCTTTCAGCAGTTGGCAATAGGATATAAATGATATATATTGTGAAGCTATTATGCAATTAGTCTGTCAAATGGTCTGAATGAGATTTTAGTCTGTTTTCTGCCTGTTTACAAAAACGCTTGAGGAAACAGACTACAATTATGCTTGTTTAGGAGCACAGCATCTTGGTCCTTCGGATTCTATTGAATAAAAACAGAGTGTGTCCTGTTTTTGTGAGACTCCTTGTTTTTATGGTGACAAAAGAGCTTCATTTTCTGCCTGCGCTTGAAATGTAAACAGGTTTTTCTGTTACAACTGTGCTGGAATGAGTCGGAAATTACATTCTCTTATCAGAGTTATCGTGCATCATTCTGGAGTGCAGAAAGACAGTGTGGATGTTTACAATAGATCCACTACAGACCTATGCCTGGGTGGTGTTGTCACCTAAGCTGAGTGTCTCTGTGGTAACCATTCTATCAATTTGTGTTCAGAAATGGCCTATTCAAAGGTTTAAATGCTTTTGTTCCCAGAATCAGCGAATTAATTTAAACAGTTTTAATCCCATTGGTTAAAATTTTAACACTGAATTGATTAAAACTGAAAAGGATTAACACAGAATTGGTCAGCAAATCCGTAGAGGAGTGATCAAGCAGTCAAATCAAAATTGTATGCACCTTTCAAGGGTGTTTTTAGGTGTTGTTTTTGTGTCTGTACTTAAAGTGTTTGAGCATTGTCACAGATTACATTTCCCATGATCCTCCCCAGCACCTGATCATGTGCACATGTCCCTCATCAGCCCTCCAATCACCACACTATAAATCCTCAGCACACACACACAAGCTGTGTTCGAAATTGCCCCCTAGATCTCCATTCACCAATCCATACGTTACTCGACTTAGGAAATTTAGCAAACTGGCAGCTGCAGTAGTAATGAAAATATTTATATAGAACTCTTTCTTGGCAACTACTATGTATAATCCTTAATTAAACTATTTAATAATCAATTAAAAATGAATGTATACGTGTATGTATTATGATATACCCACATGATGATTCAGCTGCGAACGAATCAGGGACAGCGGCAACATGAACAAACGTAGGTAAATTAAGAAGTGGCTGTTTACGTGACATGGTTTTCAACTAAAAATCGAAAAGTGCTTTGAAGTGCATGTTTTTGAAAACGATATTGTTATCTTTTCCATGTAGCACTACAAAAACGCTAATTTGTAAAAACGGTTTACGCCATGCCCATACATATACAGTGCCAAAGTTATGACGTCACTTTGTAGGACTACTAGGAAGCTAGCGGCGCATGGGTTGATTAAAAAGCTATGCGTTTTCCTCATAGACTTTAGGAAAATCGCAAAAATAAGATCTGTGTTCAACAAAGAGTTGTGACCCTTACATGTTTTGTCTATCAAGATTATCTTTACAAGTTAATACAAAATTTATAAATTTTGAAGCCTATATAAAGTAAAAAAAAAACACAAGCAGACACAATAAAGTAAAAAAAAAAAAAAAAGCAGGTTATAACTGGTGTGTTTTATGTCATAGATCAAAACGTGAAAATATTTAGAGGCTTTGTTAACCACAGACCTTATTTCAGGCGATTTAGCAAAAACCCATTCAAAAACCCATAGACTTAAGAGCGAAGGAACCTGAAGTGCTAAAATGCTAACTCATTTCTGCGTTTTGTCCTACAAAGTGACATTGTAACTTCGGCACTCTATTATATGCTCAGTCTATGGATTTGTAGTGCTTCTTTACAAAGTGACATCGCCAACTTCTGGCCTGGCACGCATAATAGAGCATTTTTAGTAGGTTTTTTTTGCGGATCCGTGTGAACAGGGATATTTTTGACAGCGAGAAAATCACAAAGGAAAAAAAATTCTGTATTTAGTATATCATTGTCATTTAAATGTACCCGCAGAAGTACAAACTAATTAGAAACCTCACGTGACACATTCATAAAGACAGTCAATTGCTACGTAGTCGTATAAAGGTGGTAAAAAATCCCCACCACCAATACACAATACACAAACTGAATGTATGTCTGAAAACAGTTTAAGGTATATGGCAGATAATAGTTTTATATGATTGGGATGTGGTTATATCATTATGTTGTGTATTTATCCCCTCTGAATGAGACTGCTTGTGTGTTTTATTGGGTAATTGGTTGAATAAAGGCTTTAGTTTTTCCATGAACCTCAGAAAACATAAATCAGGATGAACCCAGGGGAGATTTTATTGATTAAGTAAACCAGCCTCAAGGTAATGAACTTTCTTTAAGCGAACATCCTTCATGTTATATTGTGTTATATTCATATAAAAGAATAATTACCTCAACTGCTAAGGAATTACTCCTAAAGTGTATTGTGCGTACCCTAATGTACTGTTCTTCAGGGTTGCAAATCCATATATATATAGTGTATTTGCTTCAGAGTAGCTGATATCCTGGTGTTTGTCAGTTGCTAAAAGGTGTAAACTGTTGTTTAGGTGTAATGAGTTTGAGGAAAGGGAAACATATTTGTGTGCTCAATCAGTTGTGGTTGAATAATAGCATATTATATTAGCTGGCTCCCTGAATACTTGATTTTGATAGGTTAGTTGTGACATTCTGCATCATTTTTGTCATAACCAACAAACTGTACTTTACTGTTTTACATTTTTCATATCATTCCACTGTCTATTTCATCTCACATAATGAAATAATTTTCTAACCAAATCTATTTTTCATGTCCATTTATTTATTTGCATTTATTTATATGTATCTGTATAATTATCTGCATAATAATATAGTTAGCCAGTTATTATCACAGAAGAATCCTCTTCAGGATGACCCTTTTATCAGTAGGTTTATTCTGTGACAATGACCACACTGACTGTTCATTAAATTCTGTGCAGTATCAATACATTTTCTGTACTAAGCATTATTTCCTTACATTCATTCTTACTATTAAACATGTCTTATTTAATTTGTTTTGTTGTCAGGAAGGAATCAAAATCCGGCAAGAATGATTCTATTCATTTACTGTAATGTTAAGCGTGGTACTACAATAGTCCTCATATTCCTCATTCATGATTTTTTTTTTAATACATGGGAAGGCATTGAAAACATACCTACCTCAGTGTGTCTCCTATTACACACAGAATTGGTTAAATATCTCTGGCTGTGTTTGTATGTGTTCATATCATTTTATTGGTGTTTTGGTACACATTATGTAAGTCATTCCCATTTAGAAAGTCCCAGCTCACATATGAACTGCAGTTTATACCATTTGTAGAAAATGGGGTTGTGTGTGATAGTGTGCATACAGCATGAAGAGCAATTCTGGGTGTATCTAGTATTTCCTTTCATATATCAGTTTTCATTTGATCTTTTCTGTGATATAAAAGCTACAGCATATGCTTCTACAGTTTTCAGACTTGGTGATCTGAAATGATCTTTATTGTTGACTGTTGTCATTCAATAGAACGTTCTTATATCTTCTATAGCATGGGTCACCAATCTCGGTCCTGGAGGGCCGGTGTCCTGCAGAGTTTAGCTCCAACCCCAATTTAACACACCTGAACCATCTAATCAAGGTCTCACTAGGCATAATAGAAACTTTCAGGCAGGTGTGTTGGACCTGGTTGGAGCTGAAACTCTGCAGGACATCGGCCTCCAGGACCGAGATTGGTGACCACTGTTCTATAGTATGCATGCATGTGTAGTTATTTTAAACTAAGACTATTAGTTTCATACAAACATACAACATCACTTATCCCAGACAAGCATTGTTTACTACACGTGGAGGTTAATTATGAGTTTTATGGGCCATTTACAAGCTCAGGCGAGAGATGCCACAGTGTCCTTCTCACCTCATGAAGGACTTGTCAGGGAACATAAACCATCCATGCTCTACTAGTGAATTTTTTGTCTCTTGACCATGACACAAAGTTTAACACATAGCCAGGCGTACTTTAACAATCATCACTGTGATTCTCCTATGAATCAACTCACGAACACCCTGCCACCATTCACCTTGACTTCCTCTCAGTCTCATGTCTGTCCTCCTGGCACAGACTAGAGAAAGTGATAATGCATACCACAGTTTGGAACAAGAACATCCGATACCCTCACTGATTTGAGTGATGCAGCTGCGAAGTGGCTCAAATCAAATTGAAAAAATACAAAAAAAAATCTGTCGTGACACTTGTTTCACCTAACTTTTACCTCAGTGGATGATTTATAATCAAAAGTTTATCTAAGATGGCTGTTTTATCCCCCTTTCCCACACACAAAATATTCCTTGAATTAAGCTAACACAATGAATTTAAATAAAATCACAATGCTTCTTCATAACATTTATGTAACAATTTTATGCAACTGAACATTGTTGTTTGTTCTTTCTACAGCAGCTAATGCGAGAGCGCCAGCAGATGGCCAGCCGTCCGTTGCGTCTGTTATAGTGGCACTCGATTCTCCGGAGGAAGAGGAGGAGCTTCTGCAGGGCCAGGTGGAGGTGGGTACCTTCCATTGTAGGCTTGTAGATATTTGTGAAACAATAGATGGAATTGATTGTGTTATGTATTATATATAATACACACACGTTTTCTTTACATAGCCCAATATCACTAATCATAAGCCAAACAACATTCATCTGTTTTGGTTGAGCACTTGAAAATACTTCTTCATTTACCTATAAATCATTAGATTTATTATAAAATATTAAAATATTATGATAGAAAATCTGAGATGGTAATTTCTTAATTGAGAAAAACCCTCCTGTACACTTCTCTACCCTGGAGAAAAACGTATGAATTCGCATTTTTGCTTACTTTTAAATTTATAATGCGGGTCTTTGTCTTCTCAGGTGAGAACCACCTAATTATAC
Source organism: Hybognathus amarus (assembly GCA_030378365.1). Taxonomy (NCBI): domain Eukaryota; kingdom Metazoa; phylum Chordata; class Actinopteri; order Cypriniformes; family Leuciscidae; genus Hybognathus; species Hybognathus amarus. Next base: position 12,750 of record JAQIUQ010005613.1, on the reverse strand, counting down.
ATGATGAGCAGTTGGGCCGTTTACACCCATTCGCATATTGCCTTTCCAAACAAAAAATGTTTTCACAATTTAAAACAATTCACAGTTTTATGTGAATGATTAGGCAGTTTGATTTTCAGATCATTTTGAAGAAAAAAATTCTAGGCCGCAACATCCATTAGTCAAAAGTCTTGTGGACGCATATTTAGTATGTGTTTTGTGGCCTTATTTCAGAAACTTTCTTTTTTTTTAACCATGTATAAACAATATCTCTAAAGATACAAACATGTACATACATGTTGCTCATATATTATGGTAGCCCTGTTTGTACTAAATAGAGTGTAATTTCACCTGTGCCATTAATATGTTTATAAGCAACTGAAAAAAACACTAATGTCAGGGCATGTCAAAACATCTCAAGGACCCCAAAAACACCTTAGACCCCAGAGGGTTAACCTCTCACACAGACACACGAAGCACAAAAGAAACTGTTCACACGAATAAGCTGCATTCTAACAGGCATGCAAAACTGTATCAAATGTGTGCTACTGTGGTAAATTTGTTCATCGTACAATTTTTTTCTATGTATGTCTTGGAGAGGACAGTAGTAGAAGTGATAGAAGTGACTGTAGATAATGCAGAGAAGGTGGTTTGAGGATCAGGAAATGTACCTCGGTCAGGCTACAACTTGGGTCTCTCGTACATCTGTCTTACATGTGCAGTACTTACCAGACGATGTCTCAAAATACATTTTCCTGTCACTGCATTGCCTCAAAATATTTTGAACCCTTCAGAACTTGCACAATGTGATGTTGCATTACTTAAGTTTATCTATTTTCCCACAAGACTTTCTACAGTCTACTGTTTCTTTTGTTTGTTTTTTAATAGAAGAGAGTGAAAATCGTGAATTTGCAGCAATTTCCTCATTCAGAGGTTGATTAAACAACATCTGGTGTAACAGTGTAGTGTCTATTTAGCATAATTGCATAATATAAGGGTGAATATTCGCTCATTAAGCAGCAAGGCCAAAGAGCAAGGCCATCATCACATTTCATGCCTAAGTTGATGGGTAAGCACAGGCTGCGGATGGATGCTTTCACTAGCCCTGAGCATTTCTGTAGCAGTTAGAATGAAAATGTTTGTTGTCAAAGTAGACTACTTTCCCCAGAGATAAAGACAGCTTTTGATCATTTTACACTGTCTTTCTTTTTACAATGTTTCATTTCTTTGGTACGTGTTGTGGGATATGAAAAGATCACATCACACCAATTCAAAGAGTAATTACTTGATGTCTACTTTACTCTCAGAGATATCTCTTTTTACCTGATTTAACCAGGCTGTGATTGAAGTTTACTTATAGCATGCCAACTGAATTGTTTCAATTATTTCTGATAGATATTTAGTGAGATTTCGTTCTCTAATCGGCCCTGTTAGAACTTCTCTCATTTGTTTTCAAAGACGGCAGACTTTTCTAAGAATCTTTTAAATTCCATCTGCAATTATTGACCTCGTATAAAAGTCAAACAAATGTTTGGCGGTCTGTTATTTATTTGACAGCTTCTTTACATTTTGTGGTTTTGTAGGTAGTGTGTTTTGAAAAAGAGCTCTGGGAGCATATGCACGGAAATCTGGATGTGCTTTCAAAATATGCCCAAGCCTCTTAGACTTTTTTATGGTTGCAATATAATTTGAATCCTACCAGAACACTGCTAATTGCTGGAAGAACATATTGAGTGCTAGAAGTGTGCTGGACCTGCTGTGCTTAAGATCTGGACAGAAGTGTGTGAGAAACTTTCATTGACTGAGGTGCCCTCACTGTTTCCTCCAGAAGTCTTCAGGTGCATACAACATCTGCTGTGAATAAGAGCTGCTGTTTCTCTGGGGATTTTTTCCCTCTAATTTTGAAATGAAATGAAATAGAAAAAAAAATGGTGTTTTCACCATTATTATTTTATATTTAACTATTAAAATAAGATAACAAAAATTAAATGTATGTTACTTTAATTATATATACATTAATTAATATTATTATTTGAGACCTTATTTAGTTGGGCTTCCCTTAATAATCGACTTAAATGACAGGAGGCATGGTCAACCGAGTTTTAATTGGTCGATTGGTCAAAACAAATAATAATGTGGTAATTATGTTGGGCAGAAAATTAAGTGTGGGATCATTTAAAAAAAAACATGCAGGCTTATCATTTCAAACAAGAAAGTGCTAGCCTAACACTCTAACCTAGATGAATTTGTGCTATTATTAGGCGTATATCCAAGTGTTTGTGCGGAGTGTGGAAGTAAATTAGTACCTTGCTTATGACATTTAACTTAAAGTGCCTTTCTCTTTATAGGCACATCCACTATACTGTTAGGATGACAAGTCAGTGTCATCAACGTCTTTGCAGTTGACACTGACTCAGAAAACACTAGTTTAATAATAAATCATTAAAATATTCAGACAGTCTCGCTGCTGTTTTGAACAATTATATAAAACTATATAAATATATTTTAGTCGACGAAATTCAATAAGATTTTAGACTAAAATATAATAGGTTTAGTTAAATTGTAATGCGTTAATTTAGAATTTCTCTAAAATGTCCTAACCCAAATTCTCCCAGAGAAAACATCTATTAACCTATTAATATTAATGATTTTTAAGTTTGAACATGCAATACAGATACAGATTTAAGACTTAAAAAATATATTACAATTATATAAAACCACTTTTTCTGAAGTAAATCACAGTCTTCTTTTCAATGAATGATATGCATTATTTATAACTACTTGCATACATTAGTCTGTATTCTTTTAATTGACATTTATTTGTATGAATTAAATACAATTAATCCTTATATAAGCTATTAACAAACAGTGAATGCTTTTCTCTTTTCTTTTATTGCTTGAATATTAAGGACACAGACCGCATCAGGTTTATTACCCTCTGTCACTTTAAGACATCAGATCATGTCCAATGACATGCGGATCCAATTGCACTGATGCATATCCGATATACTCTCAACTGTTTAAGACATAACCGACATATTTTACATGAATACTCTCCAAAACGGATATTTAGACATAATGTTGTGTGTATTTGTCTATTCAAACACGAAAAAGTGCCCAATTCAGTACCCGTCCGCGAGTCCGCGACCTATCTATTGTGCATAGCTGCACGCTTCAGGTCGGGTGTGCGCACAGAAAACAGCATTGAATACAGCTCTTTTTTTGCATCGTCACTCGTATTCATATCTATATTTCTGCTCTACTCATTCTCCCAGACGTTTGATTTTTTTTTTTTACGTTTCATTAGAACCGGGGTAGATCAGCACGTTACAGTACAAATGTGCACATCTACCACAAACGCAGGACATCAGTTCTGACTGAATCACTTCCCAGATCGTCACTATCTAACATTTTTGTCCAGTATTTATTCCTTGACGAAAATGTCAATAGATTTTTCGTCATAGTTTTTGTCATTCAAAACTAGGTTTTATTTACTTATCTCGTTTTTGTCTGTGAAAAAATCTCATTGACAAATAATTTTCGTCATTATTTTCGTCAACAAAATTAACATCGTTTTCCGAACACATTCATAATCATTACTTTTGCCATTAACATGCTACCAGTTCGAACAATGGCTTAAAATTAACAACTTCTAGTCGAATAGAAAAATCTTTGGTCGAGGACAGTCCTACTATTTAGCCTAAGGGAATCCACAAATAAGCCCCTTATAGCTCAGCTCAGTAGTTGATAACTGCTTGATTGAGTCTTAAATCAAGACTGTTAAATTATTGATAGATTTTATGGAAGTGTTCCACTATAAGATCTAACAACATGCGTAAAAATAACAAGCAGACAAATCATTTGCTGCCATTTCTTAGATATGCTATTGTGTCGCATCTGATTGCAGCAGCCTCTATGACCTTGCTGCATTATAAATCAAAGAGGTGAGTTATTAGCATAAATCTTCCATCCATATAATGTCCATACAATGTAATAAAGCTGATGAAGCCGCAGCCCAGAGCACCTCCACTACACCAAAACATATCTCTCTCTGTATGTGGACTGATCGATAGCAGCTCAGTGTTTTTGTAATGCTGGGAGAAATGAATCAATTTCATATGTAATGTTTTAATGTGCCGTATTTACCTCCAGTGGGTGGTGTGAAGATAAAGACTATTTATGACACTTATGAGTTGTCTGACTGGGTAAAGGCGATTAGTATTCACACACATGCACAAACTCGTGTACACATTTACAGGCTCTAATATGGTGGCCGAGATATAGAACAAATAAATAAAATAAAATAAAAAAACAGCAAAAATTAAGAAAACGTCTTTATCAATTTGACACCACGTGTGCTGCAAATACTCACAACACAACCAAATACAGAAACACCTGCAAATACTCACAACACAACCAAACGCAGAAACACTCTGCAAAAACTCACAATGCAACCAATAATAGAAACACACTGCAAATACTCACAACGTAACCAAATACAGAAACACACTGCAAATACTCACAACGTCAACCAAATGCAGAAACACTCTGCAAAAACTCACAATGCAACCAATAATAGAAACACACTGCAAATACTCAAAACGTAACCAAATACAGAAACACACCGCAAATACTCACAACGCAACCAAATACAGAAACACACTGCAAATACTTGCAACACAACCAAATACAGAAACACACTGCAAATACTCACAATGCAACCAAATGCAGAAACACACCGCAAATACTCACAACACAACCAAATACAGAAACACACTGCAAATACTCACAACACAACCAAATACAGAAACACACTGCAAATACTCACAATGCAACCAAATGCAGAAACACACCGCAAATACTCACAACACAACCAAATACAGAAACACACTGCAAATACTCACAATGTAACCAAATGCAGAAACACACCGCAAATACTCACAACACAACCAAATACAGAAACACACCGCAAATACTCACAACACAACCAAATACAGAAACACACTGCAAATACTCACAACACAACCAAATACAGAAACACACTGCAAATACTCACAACACAACCAAATACAGAAAAAACAAATACTTACAGCAAACAAGTATTTACTAAAGACTAGTAATAAATACTACCAAAGACAGAAGCACGCTGCAAATAGCAAGGAAATGATTCAGGGGGACCTGAAGTGACGAACCTGGTTGTGATCGCTTATTGTTTAATGTCATCGGATACTCTCATCGGTGCTGATGAAGATGGTGTTTTTTTTTTCAATTTGCTTGTTTTCTTCATTTGCAGCCATTGAACTCTCTCAGCACACCTTAACCTTATAACATTCAAGGTGTGAACAGTTTTATTTATTTATTTATTTTTCTAAAGATTACCAGGGTTAAGTTTATTTGTTATGATTAGTTTTTTATTTAAATTTGAAAAATAATTGTTTTGAATAAAACTAATGGTTTATTAAGTTTAGATTTTGGTGTAAACTTATTTTGTAGTTTTCATATGGGAAGACAGCTATTAATATACTCTCTTAACTAGCAGCTTTACTGTTGTGTATAGAAAGAACCTTCTTCTGAAGCTGCTTCACTATGAGGTAGCGCATCTCTCTCCTCTCTCAGTTACACCCTGCACTGTGGCCAAACGTGCTTGATGTTAGGAAGCTGTGAGTGGTGGCAGCGATCAGGGAGACCACAGAGTATGGACCCAAACATCTGTTCTGTGAGCTGTCTGTCTCTGGACTGCGCTTATCAAAACAGTCTCAGCTGTTCAAATCTACAGCGGCATCACTGCCAACTCTCATGAGTTTCTGTCTGTCATGTCTTGCTCATCATGAGACAGAAGTGGGTGATATTAAAGACTGCTTACGCTCTCTACACAGATTCTCTCTTCCTCCCTGTAGACAGATCTTCAGTCTTTGGTTAATTTAAAACAGTAAGAACTCTTAGATTGCATACCACAAAATGCATACATATCCCATATGCATCACATTCTTTTAAGATGATGGACGTGTTTTATTGTTTTTTTGTTTGTTTGTTTTTTTTTCTCTCTTTTGGTTTGATAATTATTTGTTTGGTTTGTTGGATTTTATTTAGTTTTTAGTTAATCTTGGTTTTTAGTCACTTTTTTGTTAAGTTTTTTTTTTGTTGGATTTGTTGTTTTGTTTGTTGTTTATTCTTTCAGTTTGAATTGTTGCTTTCTTATTGGTTTGGTGTTATTGTTCTTTTTTTGGGTTGTTGTGTTTTTGTCTTTGTTTGAGCAGTTTGACATATCAAAATCTGCCTAGAAAATGCAGTGTTTTTGAAGAGGACTCACATTGTTTGACAGTGACATGCATCTAGTCTTTGGGAAACCTGTTATTATTTTTGCATTTCTTCTTGACATCGCTAAGAGGCACAGAAATGGCACATTTCACTTTGAAGCAGCCATATGGTATGATTTCAGTAGAAAGTGGGAGGTTCATTTATTTGGTCTTTCCAAGTCATCTTTCACAGGTTTTGGACACTTTAATCAAAGCTAATCCTATGCAATGCTTCGAGCAAGCTCAACATAATACTTGGCTTTATGGTTCTAATCATGGCCTTCGAAGAACCAAAATCAGGGTTTTGTTTCTTCTCTTTGGCTCTAATCAGTGTCTTATCAGGGTGCTGATTTCGGTCACCTCTTATCTCTGTCCAAAACACCTCCTAGATCGATGATCTGTGAATAGTTTTTATGAGCTGCTCATAAATCCTACATCTGCCCCAGAACTCAACCACGCTCAGAGCAATGTTGAGACTTCAGTTCATCGCACATGTACAAGTTGCGATTTTGCTGTTCCGGAGTCAGTGGGAATTGAGCATTGTGATATTTAACAGTGTATTTACTGTGTGTTTTCCAGACCACAGTGGAACACACACTTCTGATTTATTTAAATACATCTGGCATCAGTCAACTGAACTGATTTAAAAGATGAACAACTCAATGTGCTTTTTGACCTATAGTTAATCCTTGACTACATCACTTAACCCTTATTTCTAGGTTAACAAATGTCAATTTCTTAATAGACTTAATCAAAACTCACAAACCCTACTTAATTGGTCCTTAACCTGAACCTTGACCTTAGTCCTTTGTCGTCCCTCTGAGGTCAAAGTGCCCTTGCAGGGCGTTTCACGTCCATTTGGATCCTTCCCAGTCAAGCCCAATATTGATGGTGAAAGGTGATGCTTAGAAAAGTGCACACACAGATCACAGTCGATTATCCATATTAGCAGCTTTTTGACTGCATTCCCTTCCCTGTTTCCACTCAGCACTTTTGCTGCTCTGATAGATATTTTACTTTGCCCTGTCTCATGTTCAGCTGATCCTGCATGTTACTGTAAAATAGACATTTATCTGCTGCACAAACCAGATCCGAACCAGATGTTCTCTTGACTGACAGGTGAAACTAAATAGTGTCTCATTTCTGTTGTCCCTCTGACACAGCAGGTTAACAAGTCAACATGCTTGTACAAGGGTGACAGAAGATTGTATTTCAAATAAATGAAAAGGAGAAAAAGAGGTTGATAGAATATTTGTAAACGTTATGAGACACATTGGCATATTCTGTTGCTTTGTATGGATGGATGATGGGGAAACTGTGTTCTTGTCATTTATGTCCTTTTTCAAAAGCTAAGTTTCCAGTAATATTGTTTTCCACTCAATCATAACAGCTAATTGACTTTTGGCCAATCATACTCATCTTTATGTAATAATATAATTTTAACTGAATTAATTACATCAAATGCCAATGCCAGTACAGTAGTAAATTGATATATCACTTTATTATTATTTTTAAATATGTACATATTTATTAAGATTAGTTATTTTAATTAATTAATAAGCAAATTATTGAAAAAAATATATTTAATTTAGTCATTGTTTAATTTGAATTATTTAGTCACACTAAATTAACACATTTGAATTTGGTGCCCAGATATTAATTGAATTGGATGTACCTTGTGTTTTTGATGCAGGACAAAATTCATTAGTGTTTGATCTTGGCTACTGACAAGCTTTCTCCATCATTACTGTTCATTGCAGTCAAAGTTTCATTGGCTGTTTAGCCAATATTTGTTAAGAGAGTCTTGGAAATAGCCATTAGTCGAAAGGGCTGGTTCGATAGTCTTGTAGTCCAGGGGTCATAAACCTTTTATCAATCAATCGATCCATTAGCAGTCTTAATATCACTCTATGTTTTGACTGTACCTGAGCTCTATCTGCCTATAAAAAGATAAGAGTGGATATCATAGTCCTCTCATGAAGGCCTGATTGGTCAGAGTGTGTAATTACTATGTAGACACACACTGTTAATGGATTTAATGTACAGTACAGTATATTTATTTCAGCGCAGATAAGAGACATGCACATTGTTAACTTTTGTGCTAAAAGATGAATTAGTAAGTGATGTTCAGGTGAAACTCTATTTAAAATGTTTTTGGGTCATTAAGTTTTGTGATTTCCATTTTTATTGATAAGTAATGTGTATATTTATGAGCACAACAGGAACATTGTGTTGTAAATATTTAGTATTCAAACAACTTCAGGTGATAGGCGTGTTGACAGCTTGCCCATCAAATTTATCATGCTGTCCATCTGAAATAAAATATGTATAGTATATAAATCTATTGCTATTACATTTATAAATGTATTGCTTTTATTGTTCAGATGTTTTATATAAGAAAAAAAGTTATTAAACCAGTTATAGTATGAAAGCACTTTTTGTGCAACTTATTTCAATCACGCTAATACTGCATACTGTGGTGAAACATGAAAATCTGTCACATGCCTACTCCATAATGCGTTCACACGTGTTTTCATCGGTCTGACCTTAACTGACACCTGCATTTTTCAGTGACGTACTGCTGTTGGAAGAGGCTGTGATTCCAGTCTGCCCTAGAGATTAGTAATGCTTAAGAGTTAAACCCTCCTTTGTCAATGAGATTCAGAGTTTTAGGTCAAAAACCCTGAAGGGGCCTGTCAGGAAAAATGCTTTCATCCAAAATACTACTGCTCATCAAGAGTGTCTTTTCAAATCCTGATTGCTTCTCTTTTAGCTTTTCAGGATCAAAAGGTTTATATATATATATTTATTAAGAGAAATGGTTTTATTTTTAAGAATATTCTTTAAATTCTTAAAGGCGGTAACATTATCCAGGAGCACTGCTACAATATTCTGCATTTACTTCAATGGATTTGACAGATGTTTTTATCTAACACAGTCTCATCCCAAGAAGTCATATAACTGACGTCTTGGACGTCTTTTGACCATACGTCAATATCCGTCTTTTTAGGGACCCTTAAACGTCGGTTATTTGACGATCCTGGGACGTCATACAGCGGACGCTTTACCTTTAACGTCAGTTGGGTGACAGGGTAGGTTTAGGTCGGGGGTAGAGTTAGGATCTGATAACGTCATCCAATCGAAAAAGGCGAATATTGACGTATGGTCATAGACGTCCCAAGACGTCAGTTATATGACGTCTTGGGATGAGACTGCGCTGTTTTATCCAAGGAGACTTAGTTTGCATTCAGAACATGACTTTGGCTTTGCTAGCACTATATGCTTTTTTGAATTTATTGGTATCAGGTGATATTGGCTATTTCGCATCTTGGGGTAATTGTTGTCTTGTTATTTGCACTTTGTGTCTTTGTTGTTTCAATTTAAAATCACTAAAGCTCTCACACACACAAATATATATCTGTGCTCAAATATGTTGTTTTGCAAAGCTTTATTTTTGCCTAGACTGTAAGTAATTATGTTGTTCATCAACAACATATGTCTCTGTCGCAGATGACACGGCCCTGGGTTGAATTAGTATCATCTTCCATAACTGGCATAGGGCATTCATATGTTGAAGCAGGTTTAGACTGCAGTTGGTTCGCACCCATAACTTTCTGCATCGGTGAATTTAATTTCTTTCAGTACTTCCTTAAACTGCCTCTGCCTCTCCATTAAGAGTTTCTCTTATTTCCTAATGACAGCTGTGTTTCTTCTCTCCCTTCCTGTTTTTAATCAATAGCTTCATTCTCACTGCAAACCGAAAAAATCAATATTGGATTTGGAGCAAACAGTTTCTGAAATGTTGAGCCGTGTAATGTTTCATGCTTGTTTTTCTTCCGCTCTTGTGAGCCGCCCATGTCTGAGACTCTGAAATTGCATTCGTCTTCACTGTTAATGGCGGGAGAGGGAGTGAAGGACACACTCCACCTTTTGCTTTAGAAGGGAGAAGTCACGGCTTTTGCCGAGCATTAAGAAGATGATTAATTTGTTGTTCGTGTGGACCGACCTCTCTACCCCAGAGCATTTAATAGGATCGTACACTTACTCTCCTTCTGTCTCTCTGTTTCCCTCTCTGCAATTAAAATGGAAATTTGGCAATGGGCCTCGGTGGCAGGGCGGCCCTTTTTTATATCCAGGAACTGGCTAATGAATCTGTCTGTGGCAGTGGAGCTCCACATAACCACCACGACGAGCTCCCCTGAAGACCTTGTGCTGTACACTACTGGAGGCCTGGAGCATGCTGGGAGGAATGTTGGAGGCTGAATGTGACTGAAGTGGAGAGGCAAAATCCCTACAGTTATATGTTTTTCAAGCAGTAATTCAAGTGTGGTAACACTCTCTTTTGTGTTCTCTCACTGGGAACGTTCACACCGCTGCAGAATACTGCTGTTGTCAGTTCTGGTTTAGAGAGCTGAATGCACAACATGACAGCTTCGTTCTATAAAAGAAATAGTCGACAATTGTCCTCCTAGTTTTTTGTGATATCTTTTTGGTTTTGCACCAGTGCGTTATGCTGAGCTGTTAGGCACGGCATATACAGTCAATTATTCATGGCTTCCTTAAAGAGATGGGTTGCCCAAAATTTTATGTCATATTTTTTCACCCTCATGTCATTACAATTTTTTTTTTCCTCTTTCCTATACAAATGGCTTTGACTACCCAACCCCATTGGCTTTCATTTCATTGACAAACATCCTTCAAGATCAGGTGAATCATCCCTTTAAGAGCAAATTAGCTGATTAATTATGATCTAATGATTAAGTTTAGAATTAATTGTTTTAATTACTATTGCATATTCTCCTTCCTAAAGTGACTCTTTTTCAATTGAAAGTTTCAGGATATAACTACATTTCAGGACAGTCAGTTTCTCTTTCATTGACTATTTTTGGCAAATGTTTCTCTGTATATCAGAGCTTATACTTGATTGCAGTTATTTTCATGTTTGGCCTAGAAACAAATATGATTCAAAGTCTACCAACTCTACACTTCCTATGAAACTAAATTAACAAGTTCCTTGTAACTCTTCACTGGAGAAAAAAAGAAATTGAGGTTGATTTTGAGTTCAGCAAAACAAATCGACAAACAGCTCTGTCTATTGCAAGGTACATGCAATTTCATATATATTTTTATATATACAGTAGACAACATTTGAAGTGTATAAAGACCTTTCATCAAAGTTATTTATGAATTTATAACAATATAACAATTCTATATAAAATATATTCTGTCAGTAATTGCTCACTGGCCCAGAAAAGTTAGTAAAAACATTGTTAAAATAGTCCAAGTGACTACAGTGGCTGCAACCATAAGTTTATCAAGCGATGAGAATGCCACACACACATACACACACACACACACACACACACACACACATATATATATATATATATATATATATATATACATACACACACACACACCAGGCATTTAATACGCATGTGTATGATCGTCGATCGCCTTCAGAGATTCACGTTTTTGTTGTTTAAATGGAGACCTGTTTTCAAAACTTTAAATTTGTGGGCACAAAAAAACGACATTGTCGTATAAGCGAATGGCCAAAACGCATGTAAAAGTTTTACGCTTTTAGTTGAAAAACAGTGTCGTGAAAATAGCCTCAGCCACTGGACAGAACCAAAAACCCAATGAAAACAACAGAATCAAAGCAGCGCACCTGACATGCCAGCCCACGTCTCATCAAGATGAATGGGAATACCAAAAGTATAGCTTTCTCTAAATATCACCGACCGGTGACACATTTTTTTTTAAGTGGCGATCCACCGAAAATCACTGATTTAGACCACTCAGTTAAAAAAGCAGCTAGCCTGACCTGCGGCTTGCAGGCTGAAAATGAAGACACTCAGCGAGAGCATTTCTGACACGCTTCCGGATAACCTGCCAGCCACCCGCATCCCTCTATTTTATTTAATCTCCTTCCTCTCCCTTCTCTCTCACGTACACTGTCTCTCCCCATCTTTCTCTCTCAGGATCTCTTTCTCACACTCTCTCCATCTCTCCTCTCGACCAGCAGATGGCCTGTTTGCCTTTTTGTCTCCCTCTCAACTCCAATCATTTCCAGCATTTTTGCTCTCTGTCAGGCCAACTCAGCACAAACAGGCACACACGCACTCACGCTAATGTGTTTCCCAAGGTCCTGACAGGTGTATGAGTAAGTGTGCCTGGCGCCGTAAGGCAAACATGACGGGCTGGTGTGGAGTCTGCTCAGTTTTATAACATTACTGATGCACAGACAGACAGAAACATAACACAGACGCTGAACCCAGCAGGAGCCGTTAAACTTTCAGTCAAAAATGAGATTCAATCTAAGCCTGATGGATCTGTGTAATACATTATTTAAATCAAAGTATCTGGTGGTGGCATATCTGAAGAATTAAATGGGAGATGACACTTTGTTACAAGTTAAATCAAAGTTGTATTTGTTAAGTCCCCCTAAAATTACATATTAAATGATTTTTTT